>APFE030859375.1:41816-70485 GCA_000404065.3 Pinus taeda
ATTTACAACTTTAAGGCCTAAAGACCTTAAACAACATAATTTTCAAAACTGCCCATTTACTGGGCCATCAAAATTGTTTCTCCTTCTCTTGGTCAATATGCCTTTCAGCTGGTTCATCAAAGACTTGCAAAATCGGATTTATTTGATCATCTACCTCAAACAGTTAGGGCATTTGACCTTATTAGGTAGAGATGGTTTATATTTCACCCCCTCTCTGTATGCTCTCATCCTTGGATGTTCTTCATGGAAGCTTTTGTACACTTGTTGAATAACAATGGTTGTTGTGTACTCGACTGTGTCATTTGTGGCCTACACAATGAATATAAATGGTGAACCAATGTATTCTTGTGTGGGTGACACAAAGACCTCACCTGCTCCTGCATCATTCTTAGAACATGCCCCATCCAAGGTGGTGTCCCAAAACTATGCACCTTCTTCCTTTGTGATCTGGCAAACTTCCCCTTCAAGATGTGTGGAGGCCAACTGGGCAGGCTTCATAATATCAAGACTGAGATTATCCATGTCAGCCTTGGGCATTGAATTATGGCTGGCCTCAGTGCCCAGGGGGTGGTTATGAGGGATTGTCTCTTGAACAGACAGAGAAATATAAGATGATGGGGAGCTGACTTCACAAATTTTTACCACTGCGTTGGGGATAACAACAAGTTGGCCAGTTTGCAAATTTGCATAATCATTAGAAGTTTGGTTGGCTTTAGGCTCCGGCTCTTCAAGGATAGATTTCCAAAAGGACTCATTCTTCACTGGTCCAATCAGAGGCATATGTATTCTTGGCTTCTGAATTTCTGATTGAAAAATTAAAGAAGAAGGAGAACCTTCAAGGCCTCTTACCTCTATGGCTAAAACTTTGAGGATGATGGGATTTGTTGCAGGTTGTTTCTGCTTATAAGCTTGTTGTTCTGTAGGGACAACAAAATTATGAGCAAGGCCTTTGGATAATGACTTCTCATAGGCAGCTTTGGTTAAGAAAGGGGCGCTGCCCTTGTCTTCCATACCATGGACCTCATCTTCCTCTTCAAATTTCTCTTCTTCCATGACTGAATCTTGAGAAAGGGTCTTCACACTTTGGTCTTTGTTTGCATCTTTGTTTCTTTGCAAAATCTGCAACTGCTCCTTTTTTCCTCTAAATGGATTTGGATTTGGAAAATCAAAAATATGAGGAGCTTGTCGTTTCCTTGAATGCTGCTCCATCCTTAATTTGGAAACTTCAGAGGTTAATGACTCTATCATCCTGGCCATTTTATCGATCCTAGGATCTGAGAATGATGAGAGCTCACCCCTTTGTCTCCTTCTATCAGCATTAACTTCAAGCCTTTCTGCAGCTAGGATGTTTGATTCTACTTCAAGGGTTGCATCTTGCATATCAGCCAAAGAAGCACATCTTCTTTCTCTTAACAACAGGCATAAATGAGAATCGAAGGCATTAGCATAAGTGAGCTTAGGAGAGGTGGGGGTGGGTTTCACTTCAGCTGGTATCTTGTTGTACATGCGGTTAAATCTCTTATTGAAATTAGACAGCGGCTCACCATTTTCCCTCTGTAAGTTCCCAAACTCTGTATGATAATAGAACAGGTCTTTTTTATCTCCCCAATGCTTCAAAAATACATCATCTAATGCTTCAATGTCTGTGATGGACCTAGGGGCCAATTCTCTGAACCACTTTCTAGCCTCACCATCAAGGCTCTGGACAAACGCTCTCATCCACAAATCATCTTCACTGATATCTAGGTTATCAACACAACTATAACATGATTCAAGGTGTTCTTCAGCTGTTACTCCCTCTGTACCAGTGAACTTGGGCATATATTTATGATAATCTCATGTAGGCATGGCATTCAAAGGGACAGGCAAGACCAGGGGCCCATTCCTAGAAGCTATGATTCTTTCCATCTTTGTGGGAGCTTGTTGGCCTTCCATGGCTGGGATAGGTGTTAGGATACCGCTAGTTTGGATGGTAGGAATCAATGAAATAGATGATAGAGAAAAAGGAGAATAATGGACTGTATGGGAAGCTTTCTATGGACTGAGGTCCAATGGGGAACTAAATGAACAAGGAGCTTGATGAATCTCTGAGGGTATTTCGTAACTAACAACATTAGGCTCTAGATCTTCAAATTGTATATTCTCAGCTATAGGCCCTTCTCGGAGAGATACATAAGATTTCTTAGGCTTACCTGATCCTGATGCTCCTTTCAGTGTTTTTTTCTTCTGCTTAACAACCTTCTCAAGGTCAGGCATTGGGTTAGCTGGTGATTTTTGAGGATTTCTCTGAGTATGCCTCACGAACCGAGCCAGAACTATAATGTGGAGTCGCCACTAGGTTGGTTCTCGAGTAGAGTCGAAAAATAGATGATTACAACCAGAAATGTGTCCAGACTTTGTCTATCATCAAAGCTGGAACTGTGTCATTCTCCCAGGGAAGCTGAGTTTCAATCTCCTCTCCCCAACAACAACGCCAATTAATGTTATCACCCTAAGAAACTCTCCTATGTTGTAGCTCGAAGATGCTTGGGACATTATTAATTCAAATTAATGTTGCAGGTGGTTGACTGGAAGGGATGATGCTTGTTCAAGTCAGATAACCACTCCTACTTTGCTTGACTCTAGACATGCGTGAACACCCACAGACTACAAGGCTTTAGACCACTAGTTACTCACAATTTAAGGATTGGGTGAATATGGAGAATACTAGCCACACCAGCAGATATACAAGACCTTGTGATGGCCGGCTGCAACCAGTAAAGAGGTCTGCAAATCTAATTCCCTAATGCACAGACAGGATGATAACTCTCTGGAATTAAGTGAAAAGAAACCTATGTAACGTATTCAATGATACATATAAGATTTTAACACAGAGGTGGCATGACAACTCCTCTAATGCTAAACATCAAGAGTTTAGGAAAACTGCATAACAAGCACAACCTAGAATAGAATAAGAATGGAAAGTGAGCAATTAACAACAAAAGAATCTTGTATTAGCTTAAAACGAAGGCGAGATGCTGCAATTATCAAAGTAGTTACAATCTCCAGAAGTTGAACCTTACAACAAAACAACAACCATCAACCTTGATTACATCTTGTTTCTAGGTATATATAGAGTTTGAATACAAAGGCACTCAGCCATTCTAAGTATGAAGAGGTCATAATTGACCACCAATCGCTTTAACTTCCTAGAGGGATTTCTGAGTGCGATTGCTTGCGGTAGTGTATGGATGTGATGTTTTCCTGTGCTCTGTTGTCCTCTTAGGTGGTTGGAGTGTCATAAAGGATGAAATCCTATAACTGTTAAATGCATTTATTTGCTCGAGGTCCATCCTTTTCCTTCTCGGCCCTCCTGCCTATTGAATGCAGTTGTTGAGTAGCAACTGTGCTGAGTACTGGACACTGGCCACTTTCGTCCTTTCGGGAGCATGGAATGGTTAAGGTACGTGGACTACACAGTGGGTGGAACAGTAGGATGGGGGAGTAATATCGACTGTTAGATTGGGCAGATCGATGGCGGGGATTGCTTGGCAAGGAGTATAGGGAAATATGGAAGCGGAGCGAATGTAGGCCATTGGATCTCGAGCAGACAGATTCAACAGTCATCGGGCGTCGAAGATGATCAGGCGTTACCGAGCAGGAAAATGGGTTTGAGTGGTAATTGGTATTGCTTGCACTGCCATTGGGGGTTAGCCAGTAAATGTAAAATGGCGTATGATACCATTTAGAGGGTGACGCGTGGCAGTGGGGAAAAATGAAAACCGCCTTCCATTGCATGATAATGTGCTGTCACTTCACGGGTGCAGGGAGAGAAAAATTCGTCCAATCGTGGCAGAGATGATCGGACGGTGGGGAATCAATCAAGGGGGATTTCCATTGAATGCGGCGGGGAACCGTTGGATTGGGATGCGGCGATCGACGACTATGATTAAAAGGCGGCTATGGGTTATGGAGGCACGAGGTCATGTGGAGGCGGTGCTATGGGGTGTTAAACTTAGCTCTTTGGGATTAAAAGTAGAAGTTCTTTTATGTGATTTTTGACAAGAAGCCCGGGAAATGACGTTGAAAAGAGGATGAGTAAGGTGACGGGGAAGGTGAGGCTAACTAGTGTAGGCTTTCTCCAAACAAAAGCAAGGACCGAGCTTGATTTTGCTCCTCGTATATCAACAACATGTAGCAAAGCTAACACCTATCATGAGGAACTATGTGTGGGAGATAGTATCAAGTCTTAAGGGGAAGTCCTTGGTCACTTCTCAATAGATCTACAAGGTCAAGTATGAAACGAATGGTAGCATTGAGAAGTACAAAGCCAACTTTGTGGCAAGAGGATTCTCCCAAAATGAGGGAGTGGATTATAAGGAAATATTTGCACCCATTTCCAAATATGCATCTATCAACGTAGCTATATTTATTGCCTCAAAGATGGAGTGTAGGATTCATTATATGGATGTGAAGATTTCCCTGCTTCATGGGGAAATTAAGGAAGAGGTGTATATTGAACAACCTCAACGATTTGAGGTGCATGGGAGGGAGTCCCATGTATGCAGACTAAAGGACTTAAACAAACTTCAAAAGAAACCTTGTGCATGCTACTCTAAGATTGATGGGTACCTATTGGGATTGGGCTTCACCAAAAATGAGGCAGAACCAAACTCGTATTATGTACTTGTTGAGGGTGATCTTCTTATTTTGGTCCTCTATCTTGATGATCTTTTCTTAATTGGATCAGAGAGGCTCATTGGGATGCAAAAGGAGGACCTTGCTTCAAATTTTGAGATGAAGGACATTGGTTTGATGCATAACTTCTAGGGATTGCAAGTATGGCAACAACTATGAGAGATTTTCCTTGGGTTGGGAAAGTATGTAGTTGAGATTATGAGGAGATTCAAGATGGAATATTGCAAGTTCATGTCTACATTTATGACCAAAAATTTAAATACATGGAGTGCTTCTGAGGATGAGTTAGTATTTCTTCTTGCCACCTTGTACAAACAGTTGACTGGGTCCTTGATATATTTGGCTAACACTAGGCCATATATTTGTTGTGTTGTGAACACACTCAACCAATTCATGGTGGATTCGAAGAGGGTTCTATGTGTGGAAAAAATGCATGTGCTCAACTATCCTCATGGTAAAATGGAGTATGGAATGAGATATGTTAGAGTTGGTGGAGTGGAGTTGTAGTGCTACATAGACTCATACTAGGAAAGGAGTGCAACGAACAGAAAAGATACTTCAAGTTGTTTTAGCTTGGGGTTAGCTACGATCTCATGCTACAATAGAAAGAAGCACTCTGTAGCAATTAGTTCAGTAGAGTTTGAGTACATGACAGTGATTTTGGTGAGTTGTAAGGCCATACAAATTCACAAGATGCTAATACAATTGTTTGCATCTTTGTTTCTTTGCAAAATTTGCAACTGCTCCTTTTTTCCTCTAAATGGATTTGGATTTGGAAAAGCAAAAATATGAGGAGCTTGTCCTTTCCCTGAATGCTACTCCATTATTAATTTGTAAACTTTAGAGGCTAATGACTCTATCATCCTGGCCATTTTATCGATCTTAGGATTTGAGGATGATGAGAGCTCACCCCTCTGTCTTCTTCTATCAGCATTACCTTCGAGCCTTTTTGCAGCTATGATGTTTGAGTCTACTTCAAGGGCTGCATCTTGCATATCAGCCAAAGAAGCACATCTTCTTTCTCTTAACAGCAGGCAGAAATGAGAATCGAAGGCATTAGCATATGTGAGCTTAGTAGAGGTGGGGGTGGGTTTCACTTCAGCTGGTATCTTGTTGTACATGCGGTTAAATCTCTTATTGAAATCAAACAACGACTCACCATTTTCCCTTTGCAAGTTCCCAAACTCTGTATGATAATAAAGCACGTCTTTATTATCTCCCCAATGCTTCAAAAGTACATCATCTAATGCTTCAATGTCTACTATGGACCTAGGGGCCTGTTAGCTTCCTATACCAATAGGTTTCATTTTTCATGATTGACTGGAGAAGTGCCAAATATGTTCATCCTTTCCATGCTGCAAAGGTTCCATATTTTGTAGAATTTCACTATGTATAGGTGGTTAACTCTTTCCACAGTTGATGAATAGCCAGATAGTCTAATCCTGGCTAGATCATGTTTGAATTTACTTGTCTTAGAATAGAGAATAAAGGTTTGTACAAACAGCTCAAGCTTGGTAGACAAGTAGTTAGGTAGAGAAGAAAAGGGTCTCAACAGCTTAATCTGAGCCCTGAAAGAGATAAGGGTAGACTTAGATAGGAGGGCAGCTAAAAGAAAAGAGAAGAATCAGGGTTTGCTAGTTCAAATGCACCCAATGAAAATGAATAGAAAATGTTAGGTATAGTAGGTTGGGTAGGCAGTTTTGATGGTATAGAAGTAGGTTTATGAGCAATTTGCTCCTTTGGAACAAGTTTTCATCTCATAAAAATCATAAGGTACCATGGCAAGGTGGCTACAAAACAAATGGAGCATGACTAATTCCGCTCCCCATTTTTCCAAGAAACACTTACTAACATTCCCCCCAAGGACAATGAGATATGCTCATTGCCTTTAGTCCACTTCATATCATAGAAAAACTAAGTGAAAATGTGTTTTCACCTAGGCAAAACAAGCCACATTTCTTGTGTAAAATGTCTTTATTCCATTTTTCCAAGTTTCCTAAACTTCACAACTTGGTATCCTTTCATTCCCCCCATGCCTAAGTTTTCACTCTATAAACTGCCTATATTGAGCAACCTCAAGGATTTGAGGTGCATGGGAGGGAGTCCCATGTATGCAGACTAAAGGACTTAAACAGACTTAAGAAGAAACCTTGTGCATGCTACTCTAGGATTGATGGGTACCTATTGGGATTGGGCTTCACCAAAAATGAGGCAGAACCAAACTCGTATTATGTACTTGTTGAGGGTGATCTTCTTATTTTGGTCCTCTATGTTGATGATGTTTTCTTAATTGGGTCAAAGAGGCTCATTGGGATGTGAAAGGAGGACCTTGATTCAAAGTTTGAGATGAAGGACATTGGTTTGATGCATAACTTCTTGGGATTACAGGTATGGCAACAACTATGAGAGATTTTCCTTCGGCTGGGAAAGTACGTAGTTGAGATTATGAGAAGATTCAAGATGGAAGATTGCAAGTTCATGTCTACATTTATGACCACAAATTTAAAGAAATGGAGTGCTTCTGAGGGTGAGTTGGTATTTCTTCTTCCCACCTTCTACAAACAGTTGATCGGGTCCTTGATATATTTGGTCAACACTAGGCCATATATTTGTTGTGTTGTGAACACACTCAACCAATTCATGGTGAACTTGAAGAGGGTTATGTGTGTTGCAACAATGCATGTGCTCAACTATCCTCATGGTAAAATGGAGTATGGAATGATATACGTTAGATTTGGTTGAGTGGAGTTGTAGTGCTACATAGATTCATACTAGGAAAGGCGTGCAACGAACAAGAAGAATACATCAAGTTGTTCTAGCTTGGGATTAGCTACGATCTCATGCTACAATAGAAAGAAGCACTCTATGGCACTTAGTTGAGTAGAGTTTGAGTACATGACAATGATTTTGGTGAGTTGTAAGGCCATACAAGTTCATAAGATGCTAATACAATTGTTTGATCTTGAGATGGGGCCCACTATGATTCACTATGACAATTAGAGTTGCATTAAGTTCTATGAGGATCTAGTTTTTCATGATAGGTCCACATAAATTAGCATGAATGATCTCGAAGGGCTTTGATGTAGAGAGCTCCATGGTCTTATGGTTGGTTCTGGTTTGCTTTCCATGTTGACATGGACCACATACTCCTTGATTTGGTTTGAATGGCCTTGGGATGTCTCGTATAGCTTTAATCTTGCTAACATTGATCGGATTTTCGAAGCTTTTATGTCCAAGTTGCTTGTGCCACAACCAACTTTCATCTTTCTAACTCAAGTAGCATTTATTTTCTTAAGTTTTGTTTAGAATGTAAATGTTGTCTAGTGTTCTAACCCCTTTTGCCACAAGTACCACTTAGGAAGAGTTCCTTATTTCACAGTCTTTGGGGCTAAAGACAACATTATGTACTTGATCACAGATTTGGCTGACACTCAGGAGGTTGTGTTTGAGCCTGTCTACTAGCAGATCATTGTAAGCTTTTCCTTTTCCATTGATAAGAGTAACGGTTCCTTTTCCCGCAATTCTGGAAAATCCACTTCCAAAGGACACATTTCCTTCCTTTTTGCTCAATGAGACAAACTTCCTTTTGTCCTATGTCATGTGTCTAGAGCACCCACTATCCACAAACCAATGATTTCATTATTTTGAGCATATACAACCAAGCCACATTTATCCATGTTGGGATTCCCACTACTTGCTTTTCCCCTTTTAAGTGGGCAGTTTTGTTCATAGTGTCAATTATTGTAGCATAATGAGCAAATCAGATCAAATTTGGTAAAGGGATCAAATGAATTGAAGGTTTTGATTTGTCCCTGCCTTTTGGGGTCATATGGTTTGATTATTTGATTCTTTAGCTTTGGTGTTTCACTCTTGCAAGCCATGCAATGTCTAGCTTGATGACCAAAGTTTTTACAATGAAAACAATGTACAAGAAAGATATTTTTTTACCTGTTGTAGTAGCCACGGTTTGAGTCAATTTCCTTCCTTGGAATTACTCACGCTTCATTCTTTGGATTTGAGATGGGCCTTTGATGGAATACTGGTTTGTATTTGCTATAGTATTAATGATTCGAATCCACATTCTTCTTTGGAGTTATTCTCTCTTCATTATTTGGATCTAGGATGTGCCTTTGATGGCATACTTTTTCTTCTTTTGGGTTGCTGGAAAGAGCATCGACACATCGTTTTGCACTATTCTTAGTGCTTGATTATTCTCCTCTAAAACCTATTCCGAACTTGTCATGTTGAGGTTTTTGATTTTTTAGGATAGTCTCAAGTATTTGAGAGCTTTTCCAACCCTTTTTGACTTGATCCAATTCCTTCCTTAGAGATACTATTTGGGCTTCATGTTCCTCACAAGTCTCTTCTTTTTGTTTTAGCTTTGTTTCCAAGAGATCTTCTCTTCTTATTGTTACCTCATTTTCTCCCTTGAGAGAAATGATTTTATTCCGTAATTTCTCATTTTCTTCAATGACACTTATTAATAGTTCATCTACATTTCCTTCTAGTCCTGATTCATCTTCATTTGTGAAGGCCATGAATAATGTTTCTTGGCTTTCATCATGGTCACTTTCCTTATATGATTTCTTTTTGATGACTAAAAATTCATGCTCATCAGACTCACCTTGCTTAGAGAAGAAGTTCTTCTTATTGAAACCTTTCTTCTTGTATACCATTCCTTTAGAATTTTCTTCATCATCACTATCATGTTTATGAGGACATTTTGTAGCATAATGACCTATTTTTCCACATTTGAAACAGATAAGAGGGTACTTACCTTTTAGATTAGATCCTTTCTTTAGCTTTCGTACAAATTGAGCTAATTTGGATTCCACATCGGATTCATCACTACAGTCATTTCTTTCTTTCCCCTTCTTTGATTTTGTAGCCTTGAATGCTGCATCTTTGGAGCTTGGACCACCTTTTCTCATCTCATAGGCGGTAAGGATTCCATGGAGTTCATCCATCTTTAGAGTATCTAGATCCTTTATTTCTTCTGTGGTGCTTATTTTGGAGTCAAATCTGTCTGGAAGAGATCCTAATACCTTTTGAACAATGGTAATTTATTCAATGTTTTCGCCCAATCCTTTAAGAAAGTTGACCACTTCATCTACTCAAAGAAAGTATGTTGCAATATCTTCTTCATCTTCCATTTTTTAGACTTTGAAACTGCCTTCTTTGAGTTTGAAGCTTTGCTTTCTTGACTTTTGAGTCCCCATCATATAAGCCAATTACCTTATCCCACATTTCTTTGCAGAGTTGTAATTCATGACTTTTGTAAACTCAGAATCAATGATTCCACTAGTGATGGAGTTCAAGGATTTTGCATTTGCAATGTAGGCTTTCCTCTTGTCTTGAACTATTTGAAGAGTTGAAGGAATTGGGTACTCATTTAGAACTAAATTCCAGACTTCAGATCCAAGGCACATTAAGTAGTAGGTCATTCTCTTTTTCTAGAAACCAAAATTAGTGCCATCGAGTAGAGGAGGTATTCCTGATGCTTCGTGATTTCTCATCATGGCTATGAATCCTTTTTCAAGCTATTAGGATAATATCAAGAAGCCTGCTCTGATACCAATTATTGGAAACACTACGGGGGGGAGGGGGGGTGAATCGGTATTTATTTTTAATTGTTCTTTCTATCATCATAACATATATATATATGGAACACATAAATAGATAGCCTGAATAAATGATTTTATTAACACAAATAGTGCAATGAAATAAATACAATATATAAATGGTTGCAATCAGTTGCCAAGCACCAACTTGGACTTTGTGAGGCTCCAACCTCTAGAGCACCAACTTAGTTTTGCCAAGGCAATAGTTCTGCACTTAGGAACACCAACTCCCAAGGATTCCAATCCTTTCAGTTCTAAGGCTCCAACCCCATGGACTCCAACCCTAACCTAGTAGAAACATTTTTGTTGTAGTTCTCTGCTCCAAGCCTATTGAGCTTCTACTTCACTCCTATTCTCCTGCTTCTCCTTCCTCTCCTACCTCTACCTAAACTTCTACATCCTCTCACTCTGATTATTCACACACACTTCCTTGTTTTTTTTCTTGTTTATGTATTCATGTTGCCTCTGACTGTTCATTTCTGCTTTCCACTGGCTCTTCGGCTTCTTCAACACTCACTTTAGCTTCCTCTACATTGGCTTGTCTGTTGGCTTCCCTCTTCTTCATTACTTTGGCTTTTTGGTTTCCTCTGCGCTGGCTTCCCTTCGGCTTCCTCGCTTTTCGATTGCTATAGCTTCCTTTTTCTCTTCATGCTCACTGCTGCATGTTAAAACTATAATAGAGCCCCTTTTTCTTTTAATGATAATAGGCATACATAGGATTTTATTGTTTAACGGAGATACTGTACCAATCAGGATGGACCCACATGTGACGTCCCAATCGCAAATCGCAATTGGATTTCGTTTAGGCCTCTTGAACTATCGGGAGCATTTCTTATGCATTTCTCCCTTCAAAAAAACCATGCAATACAGATATTCTTATACCACAAGTGGTATTTCAGAAGTGGCATAAATAGGAACTGGTATTCAGTGAATGGCTTCTGATTCCACTCAGCAAGCAACATGTAGCAGTGGGAAGAAAGAGGATACCACCTTACGGGCGGGTATTCCTTGAGCTGCATGTCCACCCGAAATAGAAGTGATGATCAATGGTGGAGGGTTGGATGCACCGGGAATGCGAACCCACCTTTTTATGGTCGTGAAGGTAATACACAGGAATATATAAAAAAATGAAAGAAACGTTAAAGGGCGGATTTAAAATTTACTATGCTCTGATTTATAACTTTATCGGGTATGTTGTGTATATCGCAATCGACACTTTCAGGGGTGCAAGGCCTTAAGCACTTACAATATGTTGGAGGCGACATAACAATAGACCAGAATGCAATGTTACATCAAGTCTGCAACATTCATCACAATTGGCGCTTGCAAGAGGACAACCCTTTGGGTATTATTGCGATGGGCGGATGCAATATATCATTAAACCATTGCAAATTTTGCATGTTTTAATGCGCCAAGGCTTAGAGCCCAAAAATCTGAAATACACTAAAAACATGCTTTGGAGCACTTTTGGCGGACTTCACTATTTATACACCCAAACTTATATGTTCCGTCGGGTCCACACATATATGTCACTATCGGGGGTTTGGGGTGATGGCACATAACCGAACCCACCAATTACAATATCACCAATAGATACATATTCTGCCTTTATATTCCGATATATACATATTTCTCTGCTCCGATAGTGTATTCAGATATAACTATGATTTCTGCCTCTGATAGTGTAAATCCATATATATATATGAGTCTTCTACCTTCGATAGTGTATTTACGTACATATACACTATATTGCTCCCAATACCTCCCGATAGTGTATTCTTTGGCATCCATTACTCTGATAGCTCTTTTTTCTTCCTTTGATGGCTCTGTTTGCTTCCTCTGGCTCCTCGAATATTGCCATATTGACATCAATGACAATCTATGTCAACATAATTCTTTCTTTTCTTCTCCACATATTGCTATATTTCTTTTTATATCTGATAGAAATATATTATGTGTTGGTTTGTTTAGGAAACCATCTCATGTTGCTTCTTCAATCACATGTTATATGCCCAAAATTGTGGCATTTGTAACATTTTATATTTCACTTGAATAAGCGAGTGAAGAATTATGTTTTTTGTTTTTATATTAATTAGGACCTCTAATTTCATTTCTTGTAATTTTGTTTCTAGAGGCATGATAAGGGCCTCTAAAATCATCCCTCACATAAGCTCTACAATCCCTTACTTTATGTCCAATTTTTCTTCATGAAAAATAGGGACCAAGAAATATAGTTTGATACTTGGTTGAGAAGGATTGTCTTGATGAACCAACTCTTATAAAAAAAAAAATTGGGGGAATATTCAACTCTTTCTTAATCCTTTTCTCCTATTTCAGTGTTGTGTGTATTTTGTAGGGACCTCTTGGGGCTATAAGCATATATTTTAGGTGTATTAGTTCTCCTAAAGTCATCTAAATTTCTTCCCTTGATTCCATTTTGGTTGGGGCTTTGAAGAATACTAGCATGACCTTCTAGATTTTCCTCAATTTTATTTTATGGTGCCTTAGGTATTTTGTCTTATTTGCATGAAATCTTTCCCACATAACCAAGACTTGTTTTTCCGTATGGTGCTCTCTGACTATTGAGAACATCATATGGAATTTGCGAACTTTTTAAGTGTTTGTTGAACATTTCTACCTCATTCCTTAGTGATACAATTTCTTCTTCAAGCTTCTCACAATTTTATTATTTTTCCTTCAACTAGATTTTCATCACATCTATTCTCTTAGATTCATCTAGTTGAATTTTCAAGGAGTTGTCTTCTTCAAATTTACACTCTTCTTCTTTAGTTTTTGATCAACTTTTCCTTAAAACTTTTGTTAATCCTCAACCTTTTCCTTTAGTTTACTTGAAAACTTTTCTTCCCTCTTTTTTGCTTCCTTTTCTTGAAGTCTCAAGAGGAAAAATTTTGTTTGATCAATGTTATGGCTCTTCTCTCAAAAGATTTACAACTATTGTTTAAGATTTGTATTTTCTTCTCTAATTATGACTATTTTTTCATGGGAATCCACAAAATTCTACTTAAAAATAAATGGTGTAGCATTTTACTAGATATGAATGTCCCTTCTTATTGTCTTTATCTTCTCTAAAAGACTTTTTTTTCATGACTATGGAGGATACTTCTTTTTGGGGTTTGGAGTCATGCCTTTTCTACATTTCCATCTATGTTTATGATTTCTTCCTTCCAGTCATTAGGATATGTCTAAAGGAACTTTATTTGATACCAATTGTTGGAAATACTAAGAGGGGGGTGAATCATTGTTTCATTATTTTTAACTATTTTTATATTTTCAAACATTTGATGCACATAAATCATGAAACATGGATATTCATAATAAAAACTTTTACAACTTTCATAGGCACCAAACTATAGGAAATTTCATGATCTTAATTGAGCACCATCTCAGTGAATGTTGGCACCAACCTACATGAGACACCAATTCCCCAGTTGAGCACCAACTCGATAAACTATAAGCACAACCTGCATCTTCACATTGGTCCTTGGATATATCATCAATAACCTTTGGTCCTCAACAAATTCTTTTCGAAGTTTTCATATAACCATAAAACTCTTAGGTTTGTGCCTTCAATATTGATCATAGTCATTTGACATGTACAACTTAAATTTCTACTCGCCAACTAGGCTTCTTGACTTGGCTCTTTAGACTTGATCTCGTACACGTCAGTTCCTTGTATTTGATCAAAAGGAGGTATTCCTATTCATGGTTTCAACTTCCTCAACTCTTTTTTTAACTATTCAACTTTTATTACTTAGCCTTAGTATATGTTCAAATATAAGGTCTTCCCACTTGGTAGCTTATACTAATCATTGTAGATTTCATTCTGCTACACAGGTATTTTCAACACACTTGGAACCAAACATACATTTACAACCTTAAAGGTCTTATTTTTATGACCTACCAACCTTTTCAATAAACACTAACCTTATTCATCCCATAGGCTTGTCACAAATGTTGTCCATGATTGCCATGTTCTTACTAAACTTATGTGATCCTATCATCATCATCTTAGCATCAAAACTACTTTAGGTAACAGCTCCCTTAACATTTCCTTATCCAACCAAGCTTCATCTCTAAATATCCCTACAACAATTCTCCAACAAATCTTAGCGACCTTGAAAATCACACTAGAAAATGGATTATGGCAATAATGAAACATCAAACACAAACTACACTTTAACTATGCCTTCAAAATACCACAAACTATCCTTCAAACAAGACCTGAACTTATCCTTCAATGCACTAGAACTTGGCCCTCAAATCATACCTGAATGTGTACCTCACAACTTTACGTCTTGACCTTCAATCTATTCTAGAAATCATCTTTCAAACAACATAATTTGACCTCCATAACATACCTAAAACTTGGCCTCAACAAAGTTCAAACTTCAATGGCTAAAATTTTCCTTCAACGGGCCTAAAACTTAGACTCTAGAATAGCTATGCAACTCACCTTCTAACAAGGACAAAAAGTGTTCCCAAAGAGTGCCAAAAACCCTTCCAAAAATGTTCCAAAATCACTTTGCACAAAAAACCTCTCCAACTAAGCTTCACTTGGATTGGTTCATGAGGTATGGACATGAAAATTTCTCTTTCAGTTTCATAGGAAGACATGAAATGTCTTGATTGAGTGAGTATAAAGGCTCCTTCTCATGCCTATTTATAGCGCATCATATTAGGCTGACTTTTCTATTGGCTAAGTTGACTTGTCCACTAACTCAGCTAACCTATGTGATTGGAAAAATGTACAATATATATTAAAAATAATCATTTCTCTGCAACTGAGAGGAGTTAAATGGAGTGCTACAGGGCTTGGAATTATCTTTTCTAACATATATATTATACTCCCGTTTGAGCTAGCTAATTAGAGTAAAAATGCATTCAAATATAGGTTATCTAAATGGGGCATCAAATATCCAAAAATGATATTTCCAGAAGGCATGCCATATATTTTTGGAAGGATATAAAAATATGTTATTTTATCATGTAGCTTTCTCATTCATTTGGACAACCTTTAAAATTAATAACAATTGTTTTCAATATTTATTGGACTATAGTCCTTGACAATTTTACGGTAATAACCTACTAATCCTAAGAATAATCTAATATTCTTCAAGGTTTATGGGATTTACCACTATATCATAGATTTAATTTAGGTAAGGTCTACCTTGAGACCTTCATTGGATACAAAATCACCCAAATATTTAATATTGTAAACACCAAAAGTACACTTGCAAGGATTTGCATATAGTTTTTTTCTCTTCCAATAGTTTTAAGACCCAATTAACATGATGCATATTCTCTTCCCAAGATTTACTATACACTACTATGTCACCAAAAAATGGTAGCAAAAACTTTCTAAGGAAGAATTTGAAAATAGAACTCGTCAAACTTTGAAATGTCCTAATTCAAAATGGCATAACCAAAAACTCATAATGACCTTCATATGTTCTAATTGCTATATTAGAAATGTCTTCTTACCTCATATTGATTTGATGATATTCTGAGCATAGATCTAACTTAGTAATAAAATTTCTCCATTCAATTGATCAATGACAACAATATGAAACTTAACTTTGATGATTATGTTATTCTTGGCACATTTCAATTGTGTAAATCTTAGGTTGTTGGGAGGAATGATTTGAAACCTCCCCATTTAGGTTTAGTTCATATAAGTGACATGAGCAACCTTGGTGTAATGACTTTGAGCCTTGTTGAAAATTAATAGTCCCTCAAGGAAAGGAACATGTATATTCCTCACACCGAATATAAAGGTAGTTTCTACTTGAAAATTTATTGTTACATATTCCATGAACCTTATTTGTAACCATGTCCACTAGTGAAGAGAAAGAACTTTGGCTAGATTGAATGATGTTGAATTTTAACATTTCTTGAATCACACTCTCAATCTCATTGTTTTATGAATATGGATAACTATAAGGCCTAATGTTGGGTGGTACATGTTGCTTGCAAATGAATAGCATGGTCATGGTAGTGAGTAGGAGGAATACACTTAGTTATCTCTCCAAATAAGAGGAAATAATTGTAGACAACTCATTGGAGATCCATTTGGGTAGACCATATAGATATTTGAAAATCTAGTGAGAACAATTGTACAATTACACCATCATTTCCATTTTTGAGGAAATTTGTAAAGTTGTTAGACCATACCACTTTAGAGGGTTTCCATTGGATACCTTAAGCTTAATTTTCATGCATGTTGAGGAAAATTTCATGAAAAGGTAATGGAAACTAAGGGTCACTATTCGAGTTATTGTGAACATTGCACCTCTAATACATTAAAAACACATTTAAATTGCAATTATAAGATCATCGAATAGATATTCCCCAAGATTAAATTGTACTTCTCTCCCCTTCTTAATATCAATACACGGCAATTCCGTGAATAATTTATAGTATCAATAACTCAAATCATTACTTATTATCATTTTAAAACAGTTTTAATTTAATATTTTAAAAATATAAAAACAAAATTGTCTTGGCGCAACTCAATTGTTTAATTTGAAGTTTGTGATATCGATGAAACAAGGTAGACCCAAGTCCAAATCCCCTAGATGTTTAGCTATGTCCATTTTATACATATAAGCTGTGAATTAGGAAATTTGAACCTCAAACATAAAATTTCATTTTCATAACCATACATAACTATATTGTCCATCATCCTTCTCATTAAAATTTATAATATTGAACATATAAAATTTTATATGTATTATCAAAGAACATCAATCTTCAATTAATTATTTTAGCTACCCATCATCCTTATCATTAAAATTTATGATATTAAGACTATAAAATATGTACCATTAAAATGTATGATATTAAGCATATAAAATATGTACCATCAAAACATATGGGCATCCATTTTCAGTGCCATTACATTGTTGGTATTTTGTTGTAATTAATAAAAAAGTAGTGTGCCCCATAACATTCCTGATATGATATTATTTTACATAAACCAATGTACAAAATTTCACGCATAATACAATATTATTTTTTCATAGAAATCAAGCCAGAATAGCATGCATAATACAATACTATTTTTCATAGAAATCAACCAACACAAGTAGGATTATCATTGTCGCCTCCGGGACATCCAGAGAGTATATTTTTATCCCATTCTTGCTCTCTCCATGGAATGTATGTGGCCTTATAATAGTTGGGCTTTCTTACAATAACTTGATAATTGAGATCAATCTCAGCCCCACCATGATAAAACATTTTTATGCCCCATGGGAAAAGTGACCGCTACCGATGTCTGTCACAGTCATGGGCTCGAGGGTTTTTGGGTTATGAGAAGCTTCTCCTCCACCATGAAACTGATTAGCACCATGAGAAAGAGCATCGAACAACGAGGCCTGCCAATGACCTATATTAGTTGGAAGAGAAAATTATATAAGAAAGACAAGAATAAGACTTGCTATCCATTCTACCTCTATCGTCTCCAGTTTGCCTTCATTTTTATTATTGATTAAAACAATATGGATTTTGCTGATTGTGGATTGTGCAAGTGCCGAGATCCTAGAGTGGGAGGAAGGAAATCAGGGACAGCTACGAAGAGGACATCTATTGCAATGGAGAGGAACTCACTCGGATACTGTGTTTGGATGGCTGCTTCCTTATAGAAGTACTAAGAACTCAGGAATTACTTCTATAAGGAAGCAGCCATCCAAACACAGTATCCGACCGAGTTCCTCTCCATTGCAATCGATGTCTTCTTCATAGTTGTCCCTGATTTCCTTCTCCCACTCTAGGATCTCGGCCCTTGCACAATCATCGAAATTTTGGTGAGACTGATTTCAGCATCGGGAGCAACCTTTGGACTCCATAGATTCAAACGAGCCACACAAGTAGGGTTATCATTGTCGCATCTGGGGCATTCAGAGAGTATATTTTTATCCCATTCTTGCTCTCTCTGTGGAACGTATCTCGCGTTATAATAGTTGGGATTTCTTACAATAACTTGATAATTAAGATCAATCTCAGCCCCACCATGGAAAAACATTTGTATTCCCCAGGGAAAAAGTGATGCCTTTCCCAGGAAAGTGACCACTACCGATGTCTGTCACAGTTATGGGCCCCGGGATTTTTGAGTTATGAGAAACTTCTCCTCCACCATGAAACTGATTAGTGCCAATGAGGCCTGCCAATGACCTATATTAGTTGGAAGAGAAAATTTGATTGGAAGAGAAAATTATGTAAGAAAGATAAGAATAAGACTTACTATCCATCCTATCTCTATCGTCTCCAGTTTGCCTTCATTTTCATTATTGATCCAAATTTCAGCCTCAGGAGCAACATTCGGACGAGCAGCTACTTTAGATATTGGTTCATCAGGGGAATCGAAGCGCACAACAGAATGATGTTAAGAACACGAGAATCATGTATTTGAAAGAAAATATTATACATTGCATCATATCACATGATTTATCTATAAACCTCCATCTATACCCAATAGAATGTTGTTAAGAACACGACGGAGTTCTATTAAGAATAGTAATACATAGAACATGAGAATCATGTATTTGAAAGAATGTTGTTAAGAACAGTAATACATAGAACATGAGAATCATATCACATGATATATCTATACACCTCGATCTTAGTACCTGATGCCCCATGCCGTGTTGAGGGTTGACATTACGTCTTGAGGGTCTTCTTCCGTGTCTCACAGATCCCCATCTTTCTACTTCTTCACGTTTGATTTCCCCGGTCGCTGCTGTCCCCTCTAGACACTCCGACTTAACTGGGAGAATCGTTGAAACACTTGGGGCCGCCGAAGTCTGGGTGAACCGTCAAAATACCTGGGGATCTGTGAGACGGTTTTTGAACAGGGATTCCATAGATTCAAACGAGCAGCTACTTTAAATATTGGTTCATCAGGGGAATCGAAGCGCACTACGGAATGTTGTTAAGAACAGTAATACATAGAACAAGAGAATCATGTATTTGAAAGAATACTATTAAGAACATATATAACATGCTATTGAATATATTGTTGAAACTGTAATTTCACCTGCGCGCATTTATTGCAGTGTTGTTCCACAAAACCACCAGTTTTGTTCGCACCACCTTTCAGCGTTTGTGGTATTTGTCAGAGGGCCTCCGAACACCCCGACCAAATGACACGCGTCCAGTGTACAACTCCAAAACTGCCCATCCCCCGTACATTAAAGTTCGTTTGGGTTGTGTGAGTTAGGTGTGCAAAATGTGTCCGATCAAGTCAACGCACATGGATCTCATCCAACCTGCCAGAACATTAGTTTTTGATTTTACCGCCAGCTTTCATTTAATGCATTTAATGCTTCGTAATAGTCTTAGGTAAAATATTTAAAGTTTTTCATACGGCATGTATTAATATATAAAAATCGTATGCAATAAGTGTTGTAAAAGTGTTGACTTTGTAATAGTAATTGCATGTGGGAGGAGAAGAGAAAGTGTTTGCAGCAGTGAGGAATGAAAACCTAGGGGAGCACATCAGTACGGAAAATGTAGAAATACTTGCGGCAGCAAATGAATATTTGGAATTCCCTTTTACAGGTGTTTGTAGTTTGTTGAAACAAATGGGATTGCAATGTAATTTTTTTTTTTGAATATGAAATGTAAAAACCCAGCATTTCGAATGTAATGAAGAATTTCACATAGGAGTGAATGTGAAAGAATTTCTTTTACAACAGTAAACTCATGTAAGAATTTTTATTCTACAACAATAAATGTAAAAACTTTTCACACAACAGTGAATGAATATTTTACACAGCACTGTAAAATCATTTTAAAAGAGGCAGGGTAATTTTGTTTTTGGTGAAAGTTCTTGGTAAATCCCTCTGAGAGAGAGGAAGAAAATTGTATCAGGCTTTTTATTAATGAATATAAAGGTTTTATTGGTGTGAAAAATCTCTGTTCTAAGAAATTTCATTTGCTTCCATGTGCAAAAGATCCTGAGGAGAAAAACAGAGCATTTCTCTGCATTCAGTTAATTTATGTTTTTGGGATTTTACCAGAAAAATCCCCAACAGTGGTATCGGAGCAGGTTCAACCTCTTTGAAGGTGTAAAGAAGCTGAAGGAAGGTTCCTTTTGTTGCAGCAGTAAATCTTCTCTAGCAAAGTGAAGTCTCAGGCAAAAGATCCAGGTATTCCTCAAAGTTTTTTTTGTGTTACTGCTGAAGAAACAGTCAGTGTTTTAAATACACAGTCAAGGATTTAGAAGCATAGCTAAGAGTGATAGAATGGCCAGCACCAGCACCAGCATGGGTATGTTTAATCCTCAATTCCCACAGTTCAATGGGAAAAACTATGACTATTGGGAAATAACCATGAGAGCCATGTTTTCCTATCAAGATTTATGGGAATTAGTTCAAGATGGTTTTGAAGAACCAGCAGATAAAAATGAGTTTAATAGATTAACTCAAGCAGAGAAAGATCTATTGAAGAGCAATAGGAAGAAGGATTCAAAAGCCCCTATATTTTTGTATCAAGCAGTGGACCAGAGTGTGTTTCCAAGGATAGCAGCAGCTAAGACATCCAAAGAAGCATGGAAAACCCTCAAAACAGCCTATCAAGGCATGGAGAAAGTGAAGACAGCAAAACTACAGTCACTGAGGAAAGATTTTGAGAATATTTGCATGAAGGAGTCAAACAACATTGACTCATTCTTCACACATGTAATTGGTCTGATCACACAGATGAGGACTCATGGAGAAACCATTGAATAAAGGAGGATTGTGGAGAAAATATTGAGAGTCTTACCCCCAAAGTTTGATGCTATAGTCACCACCATTGAAGAGACAAAGGATCTCTCAAACTTTTCAGTTGATGAGCTACATGCATCACTGATAACACATGAACAGAGATTGAGTAGGAGTGAAAACTCATCTCTAGAGCAAGCCTTTAAGACCCAGATGTCCTTTGGAAGAGGAAGAGGTCAAGGCAGAGGCAACAAGAGAGGAAGAGGCAGAAGCCAGAACAGAGGTGGAAGGAACAGTCCAGCAAATGCTCAAGGAAGAGGCAGCAATCCAAATCAGAACCAAAGCCAAGGCAGCAGCCAACAAAGAGAACAACATCATGCTCAAGGACAAAGGTATGAAAAATCCAATGTCCAATGCTATTATTGTAAAAAATATGGGCATTATGCCAGTGAATGTAGGAAGAAGCAGCATGATATGAGTAATAGACAAAATGCAAATGTCACTAGAGAGAACATTAGTCAAACTAATGTATTGTTAGCTTGTAACATGGCTGAAACAAACAGTGAAGACATATGGTTTTTAGACTCTGGTTGCAGCAACCATATGACAGGAAATATAGCTCTCTTTTCTGCCCTAGATAAAAATATGAAATCAGAGGTCACACTAGGAACTGATAGCAAAGTGTCTGTTATGGGAAAAGGGGAGGTAAAAATATTTACAAAGCAAGGAGAAAAGAAAACCATAGCAGATGTCTATTATGTCCCCGGAATGAGATGTAACCTCTTGAGTATTGGACAACTTGTCCAAAAGGGGTACAATGTTTACTTTAAGAAAGATGTATGCACCATCATGGATATAGCACACAGCAAAAGATGTATTGCTGAAGTGAAGATGACAAGGAACAGGATGTTCCCTCTTAGAATAAGAGAAGATCTGAAAAACAAGGAAGTAATTGCAGCAGTTACCCAAGAGGCTTTCCAAAGCGTGCCAAAGGATGAAAATTGGTTGTGGCACTTGAGATTTGGACATCTTAACTTTGGAGGTCTTAATTTGTTGAGAAGAAAAGGGATGGTAAGAGGATTACCATTGATAGAGAAACTGGACAACCTTTGTGAAGGTTGCATATTGGGAAAACAACACAGAGAAAGTTTTCCATCAGGGAAAAGCAAAAGGGCAAAGGCACCCTTAGAAATTGTCCACTCAGATGTATGTGGACCGATGCAAACTCCATCATTAGCAGGCAGCCAATATTTTCTAACTTTCATTGATGATTTCACTAGAAAAACTTGAGTCTATTTCCTTAAGAACAAAAGTGAAGTGTTTGAAAAATTCCGAAATTTCAAAGCACTTGTAGAAAATCAAAGCAGGCTGCATATCAAAGTTTTGAGAACTGACAGAGGAGGTGAGTATATCTCCAAGGAATTCCTACGATTTTGTAGAGAAAATGGAATTCATAAGCAATTCACAACTAGGTACACCCCACAACAAAATGGAGTTGCTAAAAGGAAGAACAGGACCATCATGGATATGGCGAGGAGCATGTTGAAAGCAAAGCATTTGCCAAATGATTACTGGGCTGAAGCTGTAAATTGTGCAGCATATATTTTGAACAGGTGTCCTACAAAAGCAATGATGAATAGAGTGTCGGAAGAAGCATGGAGTGGGAGAAAGCAAGGAGTCACCCACATGAAAGTTTTTGGATGTGTGGCTTATGCACACATTCCAAATCAGCTAAGGAGGAAGTTGGACAACAAAAGGGAGAAATGTATTTTCATTGGATACAGTGAGGAATCCAAAGCTTATAGGTTGTATATCCCATCCACCAAGAAGTTTTTTGTTAGCAGAGATGTTCAATTCATTGAGGAGGAAGCTTGGGATGGAAGCATAGAAAAAACAGTGAATGTTAAAAACTGTTTGTCTCGTGATGAAGATGATGAGGAGATGGCTGAAATACATCCCCAAACAACAGTGCCAACACAAGGACAGCAAGGAACACCCTTGAGGATAAATGAAAGTGCTTCTCCAAGCACACCACAAAGTGGATATTCAAGTGCATCTTCAAGCACTTGCACACCGAATGAAAGAGGGAAAAGGTTTAGAAACTTAAGTGATATTTATGATGAAGGAATGAATTCCTTGTTTGCTTTATATTGTCATGTTGATGACCCTATTCGTTTCGAAGATGAAATTAAAGATAAGAAATGGATAGAAACTATGGATGAAGAGATGAATGCCATAGAGAGAAATAAGACATGGGATTTGGTTGAGCTACCAAAAGGTAAAGAAGTCATTGGAGTCAAATGGGTCTACAAGACCAAGTGCAATGCTGAAGGCAAGATAGAAAGACACAAGGCAAGGATGGTTGTCAAGGGATACAAGCAGCAGTATGGGAGAGATTATGAGGAGACTTTCGCACCGGTTACAAGAATGGAAACCGTGTAGTAGCACAAAACAAGTGGAAAGTTTACCAAACGGATGTGAAGTCAACATTCTTGCTATCCTTGTGTTGGCACTGTTGAAGAGCACAAAGTGTGTAGATTGAAGAAAGCTCTTTATGAGCTAAAGCAAGCGCCAAGAGCATGGTACAGTAGGATAGATTCCTATCTACTGGAAAATGGATTTGACAAATGTGAGGGAGAACCCACAGTCTACATCAAAGAAAAAGATGGTAAAATATTAATTGTTGTGTTGTATGTTGATGATGTTATTTTTACAAGTAATGATGACTACCTCATTGAAAATTTCAAAGCAGTCATGAAAGAGGAATTTGAAATGACTGACATGGGTTTGTTGAGATACTTCTTAGGAATAGAAATAGATCAAAATGAAAATGAAATTTTCATCTCACAAGAAAAATATGTAAATGAAGTGTTGGGCAGATTTAATATGCAAGAGTGCAAGGCAGTAATCACTCCCACAGTAATGGGATTAAAACTCAGCAAAGAGGACAGCAGCAAGGATTTTGATCCTAGTTTGTACAAGAGCATAGTTGGCAGCCTTATGTATTTAACTGCAACTAGAACTGACATAATATTTGTTGTTAGTTTAATTTCCAGATTTATGGAGAGGCCAAAAGAAGCACATTGGAAGGCAGCAAAGAGGATTTTGAGGTATGTCAAAGGTACTAAAAGACTTGGGATTTTATATACTACCTCAGAATGTTCAGATTTAGTTGGATACACTGATAGTGATTGGGCTGGAAGTGTAGATGATCGGAAAAGCGCTTCCGGTTATGTTTTTCACATGGGTTCAGGAGCCATTTCATGGGCTTCTAAGAAGCAGTCCATTGTAGCATTGTCTACAGCAGAGGCAGAATATGTGGCAGCTACAGCAGGAGCATGTCAAGCAGTTTGGATGAGAAGGATGTTGAGGAGCTTAGGCCAAGAGCAGGCAAAAGCAACAGCGATTTTTTGTGACAATAGCTCAACTATTGCATTATCAAAGAATTCAGTGTTTCATAAGAGAATGAAACACATTGACACGAGGTTTCATTACATCAGGGAATTGGTGAGCAATGGAGAAATTTTCTTAGAACATTGCAGGACTCAGGAACAAGTTGCAGACATTTTGACCAAGCCATTGGACCAGAAAAGCTTCGAGTTTTTGAGAAAATGTTTGGGTATGACTGAATGCCCAGCAGTTGAAATTAAAGGGGAGTGTTGAAACTGTAATTTCACCTGTGCACATTTATTGCAGCGCTGTTCCACAAGACCACCAGTTTTGTTCGCACCACCTTTCAGCGTTTGTGGTATTTGTCAGAGGGCTTCCGAACACCCCGACCAAATGACACGCGTCCAGTGTACAACTCCAAAACTGCCCATCCCCCGAACATTAAAGTTCGTTTGGGTTGTGTAAGTTAGGTAGGCGAAATGCATCCGATCAAGTCGACGCACATGGATCTCATTCAACCTGCCAGAACATTAGTTTTTGATTTTACCGCCGGCTTTCATTTAATGCATTTAATGCTTCGTAATAGTCTTAGGTAAAATATTTAAAGTTTTTCATACGGCATGTATTAATATATAAAAATCATATGTAATAAGTTTTGTAAAAGTGTTGACTTTGTAATAGTAATTGCACGTGGGAGGAGAAGAGAAAGTGTTCGCAGCAGCGAGGAATGAAAAACCAGGGAGCACAACAGTGCGGAAAATGTAGAAAGACTTGTGGCAGCAAATGAATATTTGGAATTCCCTTTTACAGGTGTTTGTAGTTTGTTGAAACAAATGGGATTGCAATGTAATTTTATTTATTTGAATATGAAATGTAAAAACCTAGCATTTCAAATGTAATGAAGAATTTCACACAGGAGTGAATGTGAAAGAATTTCTTTTATAGCAATAAACTCATGTAAGAATTTTTATTCTACAGCAGTAAAAGTAAAAACTTTTCAGACAGCAGTGAATAAAGATTTTACATAGCACTGTAAAATCATTTGTAAAAGAGACAGGGTAATTTTGTTTTTGGTGAAAGTTCTTGGTAAATCCCTCTGAGAGAGAGGAAGAAAATTGTATCAGGCTTTTTGTTAATGAATATAAAAGTTTTATTGGTGTGAAAAATCTATGTTCTCAAAAATTTCATTTGCTTCCCTGTGCAAAAGATCTTGAGGAGAAAAACAGAGCATTGCTCTAGATTCAGTTAATTTATATTTTTGGGATTTTACCAGAAAAATCCCCAACATATATAATGAGTCTGGTATGACCTGACATGCATTCCGTGTGACATGACAAATGAATGCATTTGTCAGGTCACACAGAATACACGTCAGGTCATACCCTAGGCATGGATTTAAGAAGAGTTAAGATAACGTCACATGGAATTGCATGTCAGGTCATGGCTTTTCCTATTTCATACCCTATAGGAATTTTAATGCGGCCTGACATGGGGCCGGTATAAGGCGATACAACATGCCGCTAGGTGATGAGAGAGAAAAAAAAAAGGAGTAGTCTAACGAGGCAGAGGAATTGTCCGGTTTCCGGTGCCGCCCGGAAAAACCTCCGGCTCCGGCCACCGGACAATTCCTCTGCCCTCTGCCACCCTACGTGAGCTCCGCCCACCTCTCCGCCCACCTCCGCCACCCTACGCGAGCTCTGCCACCGCCAGCTCCACCACCGCCCGCATTAACTGCCTCTAACAGGAGGATTGACTTCCATCGCGTGAGTTAACTCTGAAATTTCAATTCAAATACTAGTTTTTCGCGGGCTGCTCCTGACCCATTCGACCTGGCACTTTGCAACTCCCTCCCCTGCAGTTCACCAGGTCACCAGAACACTCCGAAAACTCACAAAACAGGCTGACTCGTGCCTACAGCTCACCAGCACAACGGAAAAACTCACTCCGACGCTCTACAGCTCACCACCTGCACCAGCCAGGTGAAAACCAGGCACGTTCAACACGTCGAACCCATGAACGGTGCATGAGTCATGGTTTCAAGGTAGCATTTGGTATCACCGAGCATTTATTTATTCATTCAAACCCTGTGTCATTTTAATCATAAATAATTAAGCAAATAAACCAAGTCCCTGTATTCTGAAACAAAAAGAGACTCACGATGAACCCATGAACGGTGCATGAGTCGTGGTTTCAAGGTAGCAAGATTTGCTGACCAGACTTACAAGTGCCCTCCTTGTGGCATTGCATGCAGTTGCAGTATTGCTTTGGAGTTACATCTGGTGATGTCGCACAAGGTCACATTTTCAAAAGATAACTTGCCAGAATTGACTGGGATTATTCAGCTACTTTCTGGCCCATCAAGTGATTGCTCCAAAGTTGGCATAAATCTGGAATGCCTTTTGGGGAAGTTGACTGTAATTGTCTTCAGGGCCTTCCAGTTAAATCTTGGCATTTTTAATTTAAAACATAATTCCCAAATAATTCCAAAAATTTTGTTTGTGCTTTATCAGTGATGTAATGTAGAATGTGTTGGTGTATGCTTTCTCGCCATAATTCTAGGTTCTTTCCTTTTATGGCTGGATTTAACATGAGTCGTGGTTTCTCCGCCACATCTGGTCGGAACCGATTCACATTTCCCCTTTTTTTCTTATCAATGTGCCGCAACTTTCCTATCATTCACTGTGTTTGTATTTGCAGAAGTGGTCTTGAGAAAGTATGGGATGTATAATATCTACATCAATAGATGAAGGGGGCACAAAGAAGAAACTGAGGAAGGTGGAGAAATGTTTTTTTTTGTACCAGTTCTGCGCATTCCTAAAAGTATTGACTTTGGCAAATCACTTCAAGGTTACCTCTCAGTAAAAATGGTTGAGCACCTTTCAACACTTCGGACACGAATAGTTGCCATGGCAGCAGCGAAGGGTCCTGCTACAAGAAATAAAAGAAACACAGCAACGCAACATGGTAACATTTCTTCATGATTTTATTACTGAGAAACTTATTTTATATTGTCAAAGCATCTCAGTGCAAAGATGTACAAACTTTTGCAAAACACAATTATTATTCATGTAACATTAGGTTATTTTGAATGATAGAATGCAGGATATAGTGTTCATCAAAGAAACAATGAAAAGACCAATAAAGTGGCATACATATCAATTACTTCAGTTACAATTTATGGAAACAGTTTATGTAATGAGTTTTATAAATGATACAGCATGCATGGTTCAGAGACATAAAAGGCTGCAATCTGTGTGCAAGTATTATTCTAAGAAAATGACTGTGCTATGAGAGATAATAAATTTTGTAGTACTCTGGTGCAGACAAGTTTGCTCCGATGGGAATCTACATCTTAGTTATATTATGGTAGATTAATCCTCGAGACTCTTCAATATTTTTTTCAGGTGGTTCGACACTGGCTGACTTGCTGCATGCCCTTGATGATTATTTACCTGTTTTGCTGGGATTAACAAAAGGTAATTTTAACAGGACCTTATTTTTCTAGATATTGACAATGTAATTGTGAGTGAATGATTTCATGACCAATACTCAGCATGGACGATATTTAGATTCAGGAGGAATTGATTAAATAAAAAAATGTAGGCCTTTGTGCATAGGATTAGAGATTATGGAAGACATTGGCATTGTGAGAATGAAGATCTATTT
Organism: Pinus taeda; assembly: GCA_000404065.3. Lineage (NCBI taxonomy): Eukaryota > Viridiplantae > Streptophyta > Pinopsida > Pinales > Pinaceae > Pinus > Pinus taeda. The sequence goes on from APFE030859375.1 coordinate 69,895, forward strand.
GAAAACTGGGCAGAACTTGATTAGTACTCTATTGCTTTATTTTTTATGCAGGAAGTCAACTACAAGATTTAGTGGAATTTGTTTAGATCAATCAGGAGGATGATGAACAGGTGCTTGTTCCATGGAAGAATGTTACTTCCAGTAGCATTGATGTTTTAGGTGTTTGGTCTTGTTTATTGAGGATTGAGATAGGTTTCATTGAAAATCACAGTTCATGGATATTTTTCTTTTCAGGAAACAGCGATATCAAGTGCTTGATATGAGGTGTAATCTGTTCTACATATGATGTCTATGTTGTCTTTATTACAAAAAAGCTGATTTTCTCAGTACAGAATCCCTAAAATAAAATCTGAAGGGATTGGGAAAAAAGGCTGATTTGCTCAGTACAGAATCCCTCATTTGAGGGCAAGTGTATCCAGAGCTCTCACCGACAATTTTACAACCTTTGCAGCTTCAATAAAATATCAAGATATTTTCAATGAAATCAAAGGAAAATATTTTACCTTTACCTTTATTGGAAGTCTGTTTTGATTAAATAATAAAAAATAGGTAATGGTTGGTTTTGACTCGGAAGTACAAGTCTTGGGATTA
>APFE030859377.1:0-17327 GCA_000404065.3 Pinus taeda
AAAGAAATGCACTTTACATGCATGGAAAGTAAAACTTTTGAGATAGATTTCTTGGGAGGAAATGTAGTTTTCATGCGTAAAAAAAATAACTAATTGGGATTTCATGCATAATTGAAAATATATTATGTTAGTTTCCTTTGGAAAGGGTTATGTCTACATGCAAGAGTAATAGCTATTATGTCCATTTCTTTTGATTATTTTTTAATACATGAGAATGAATTAATTAATGAGTTAGTTTCTTGGAAAAGAAACATGGACGTTACATGCAAAAAATAATGGTTAATATTGTGCAATTTAATAAAAGCTATTGTGCTAGAAGGGTGTATATTGTATACACCAACTAAGGTAATAGTTTGCTTTTAAAAAGGAATATCCATTTACACTGTTTCTTTTAAAGGGTGTTATGCATATACAAGAATAATATATTATATGTTAGCTTTCATTTGGAAAGATTATGAATTTTCAAATAAGATTATTTGTTAACCTTCATCTAGAAAGACTGTGTGTTTGCATACAAGATGGTGTCAAGCTTTATTTGTGAAAGACTCTTTTGGAAAAAAAATAAAATATATGCATTTTCATGAATAGGAATAATAACCATTGTGTTAGTTTCTTTTTTACATATTTGTGTGCACCAAAAGTAATAATTGAGGGGATAGGTTCTTTGAATAAAGTTTATATAATTGTATGCATAGGAATACTAACTAATATGTTTTACCCTTTGAAAATAAAAAAATATGTATTTTATGCATATAGCATTTGGCTTCTTGAAAATAATTCTTTATAATAGGATAAAGTGTATTTGTATGTTCAAGAAGAAAATGTATTTTCATGAAAGGTAACATATGTTCACATGATATTGGTTGAGGGGTTGGGTCCTTTTGGATAAATTTGATGTGGATGCATGAAAATAACACATATTTTTATTGTTATTTGGGAAAAGCTTATATGTATAATTTTGTAGAATCTTTCTACAAATCAGCTAGCTCTGATACCATGTAGAACTTTTTCTACAAATCAGCTAGCTCTGATACCATGTAGAAATTTCTCACCTGTAGATCACCTGGTAATGCAATGTACTAAAGCAAAACACTTGATCTACTTCTAAAAACAATTTAGCAGAATCTTAATCGAGCATGAGCAACATCAATAAGAACACATATAATTGATAAGAAGGAATCAATCACACATAACACAGAAGAATTTACCCGGGGAAAGCCTCAGCGTAAAACCCCAACTCTGTATTATCATACAAGTGGAAATATAGTCTGGATTATAGAAAGAATCAACTCACAACCTATCCTGCTCTCTCTGCAATCCCTCTCTTGCTCATAGACAGTCAAAGTCTTCTCACAAACCTTATCCTTTGTCCTCCAAGCCTCCTATTTTCTTGTGAAATTTCCTTGGGGTCCAGTGCTGCCACCTGTGAGAATTGGCCTCTTCACACACTCACTAACCTCTTATCTAATTGCACAAACCTGAAGGAGATAAATCCTCATCATGGATGAGCTTACTTTATAGTAAAAATATTCATCAAACTGATAGTACACTGTCCCTTCTCTGATCTCAACTGGGTTTCTGTCTGAACTGACATGCATCAGTTATCCATGAGTGAATACATAGTTATCTGAAAATAATAGTTGTCACATGCATGCAAGCATCAACAAACTATATCTCATTAATTTAACAACTTGTTAAATTAATCTAACTGAACTTGAATAAGTTAAACTAAGTCAACTGATCCTCTCAATATAGAACTCATCCTTAATTCCTCAATCAGTGGAGCAAAACAAGGACACATTCCCCAATGCATGGAGAAATAATTGCATGTTCTCACAAAGACTTCAAGTTTTCTTTTCCTTAACTAATTAACTCATGGAGATTAATTAATTAATATTTTAAACTACTGGTAAGATCAAATTCGTTTTTAGTTCCTATAGTTAGACCAGGAACTGCTAAAAATAGGAAGGGACCCAGAAATGCTATTTTTAGAAAATGTTATTTTTAGCAGTTTCACCTCTAACCCAAGGTTGCCAAAATGCTCATTGGCCAAACTGCTATGTTTAGAAGTACTATTTTTTAGAAGTTATATTTTTAGCACTTCCTAAATTTAACATATCTTGTTGCACACTTTTCAACATTATATAAATACATGCAAGAATATGAAAGTTAAGATTATATTATTCTTTAAAAGAATTTGGACAATGGTATTGATTTTCCTTGGAAAAGAATGTAAGCTTATGGGAGGGGAAGAGAAATTAATGTGGTATATATTTATGGACATGATTTGATAGTGACTTGTCTATAATTAATGCATATTCAGTGTTGCTAAAGGGAACATGTCATGATATTTTGTTTATATTTCATGTATGCACATGAATAGATGTTGCAGAATCATTAATAAGGATTGATTATTGGTTGATTAATACTTTATCTAATCATGATATCAAATTTTATTGAAGACAACAATGGAAGGAAATAATGGCGAACTAATGTTGTGAAGACATGAAGATTGAAAGGTGCCAGTTGTAGGATGGTCCACTGATGGGGAAAATCTAGGCCATAACGACATAAAGATTGTGAATTTGTGGGTAAATGATATCATGATGATTGTAAAATCTTCTAGATAGACATGTTTTACTTAAATTATATTTATCTATAATATTTTTTTGATAATGGTTAAGAGATAGACTCTCTTACAAACCATTGAGTGAGGGGTGAACACCCTCATGAGCGTTTAATAATAAAAGTAAACATTTATTGGTTTTCACCCTACGGGGTTTCCAGGGTATATTAGTGTTGAATGATGTGATTTCCTATGGTTCTATTTGGATTATTTTAATTATTTTCATAACATGTCATTTACATTACCAAGTATGTGATTAACTAACATAGTTGAAAGAATCATGGAAATGATGCAATGTTACATCAAGATGTTTACGATAATATTTTATATCATTGGATGTTATGTTATGTTATGTAAATTCTTATTTGTTTACTAAACATTACTATATGTAAAGATAAATATTATATCTAATATCTAGTAAAGGAAAATGGAATAAGTAATTAGAACAATTACATGTGTAAATTGTGTAAAATTTATCTAATCCTATGTGTTTTCATGCGAGGTTTACCAGGGGATGTTATAGGATGTATAGAAATGGTGTTGGTGATGAAGAACATGAAACTGTCAAGGATGTTGGTTTAGGGCATTCTAAACTTGTGGAACATCTTTTAGATCATCAAGAATAGATAGAAGGGCCAAATTATTCCAGAACCCAAGAAGAGACTATCATGTCTTTGAAGTACATTGCAATAAGTTGAGGGATGTGTAGCTCCTCGTGGCACTTTAATGAGTCATAATATTGATTCCAGGCTGTCCAACTATGATGAGGCATTATTTCAGTAAGTTTGGAAAGATGACATGATGGAAGAATATTAATCCATCACGAAGAATGTTGTGTGGAATATTGTGTTAATACATGAGGTGAAGTTAGTGGTAACTTCCAAGTGAATCTACAATATCAATCATGTAGTGGATGGTAGCATGGAGAATTATAATGTAAGATTCATGGTTAGAGGGTTCTCCCAGAAAGAGGGAGAGGAATATGAGGAGACATTGGCTCAAGTTTCTAGGTGAAATTCTATTATAACTTTTATTTGTATTGATTCTATTATGGGTTTGAAATTTTGAGTTTTCAATAGTCCTCTAAACTAATAATTATTTCTGATGATTTTTCTTACATTTATTATTCAACATAAAATAATTACACAAAGAAATTCAATAATATAACAAAATGCTAGAGGATCATAAAGATACAACCACACAATAACACAAGAGTTTACCATGGGAAAACCAACATGGGGAGAAATCCCACCAACCTTTACTTATAGAATCAACTCAATAAAAGAGATATCTAAGTAAGGATGATAATAAAACTGACTAATAAGATGGAAAGACTAGAAAACCACCAAGATTCCAAGTCATCCCTCCTCCAAGATTCCCACAAGTGAAAATTAGTTAAGGTATAAACTAAGCTTGCGATAGGAGGCCAAATTTTGGCCCTCTCTGTCCACATAAGTTTAGGCAGATCATAGAAAAGTTACCACAGAAAAATCAGCTTGTTCCTTCAACACTTGTGAATTGTAGCAGAGATTTCTTCTACAAGTGCAAGCCTATTTATCTACTCCTTTGACTTGATCAACTTCACTTTAAATTCAACATATTTCCTTCACTTGGGAGAAAATGTATTTGTCTTGTGTGTGGGTTGAATTGTTATCTCATGGAGGAGGAATGAATGCTTATAGATAGCCATCTAGGAGGGTCAAATCGGTGCCTCTAAGGGGCCTAGATGACATGAACAAGAGGGGCCAACTTGGTCATCTTATGGAGCTGTGACACATAATACCAATTTAAATTCTCTGTTTTAGAAGGTATTGAAGAACAAGCCTTCTAATTTTTCTTTGAAATATGCATATAATATAATTTCCTTTTGAGCATGAAGAAAAATTGCTTACATAAATGATGAAAATATACATTATGAAGATTGACCATAATTATAAAATCCAACAGGAAATTGCGTCAAATGTATGTGGATACAAATTTCTTTAATGGAGTGATTTATGAATAAGTGTACGTAGGACAACATGAAGGCTTTGAGTTGCATGAGAAGGAGACTCATGTTTTCATATTGAAGAAATATTTTTATGGACTCAAGAAGGCACCTTAAGCTTGGTATTCTTGGATTGATGGATACCTAGCGAGTCTTGGCTTCACCAAGAGTGATGTTGATCCCAACCTTTTCTAAAAGGTTGTTATAGCTGAGCCTATGATATTGTTGCTACATGTTGATGACTTGTTTTTTACAGGATCAGAGAATCTCATTGATCATAGTAAGTGTGAGTTGACATATGAGTTTTAGATGAAGGACCTAGACTTGTAGCATTATTACTTGGGAATATAAGTATGTGTTGATAGTGTTGGACCCACCAACATGTTAGGGGATCTCCATACTAAGAAGTCCCAACTAGACCTCAGACTGTTTGGTGTAGGAATCCCAACAGTGGGTCATATGATATCGCCTTGACTGCGGTTGCACGCATAGGCAAGTAAGATTTCCCTATTGGTAGCAAGGGCATGACACACAGCAAGCCAAGAAAGGTGCATGAATGTCTCTAACACATTAGAGGTGGAATGGTTGCACCCCTTGGAAACCTATGTAAACACGTAGCTTGAAAGATAACACACGAGAAAATTTGCATCACAAACTAGAAGGAAGGTGAACCAACAATCCAAAATGATGGTTAAACCAACAACACATCTCAATAAGATTCATACATACATATAGAGAAGGAGTCTATACATACATGCGTAAGAAAACATATACATATATCATTAGAGTAACCAAGTTAACTAAAATAAAATAACAAAACATGCATGAAATGTGTTGGCTCTGTTATATTAAGAAGTGAAAATTCCAATCATACAGTACAACCACGACCAACCACTAGTCTCGATAGCAGAACGTTACGGTCACTTCCACCTGCTCCTCCAAAGAGATGTACTAGATCTGCACTGTAGAGAAGCCAAGGCTCATTACAATACTCTCCAAACTTTCTCTAAGATACTCCTATCAGAAGCTTGGCTGACCAAAAGACTCTACAATGAGTTATGAGGTACTATGAATAGCGAAGGGTGGGGTGACCCTTGACATTCCCCTTTGTGACTGTTCACCTACCCTCATAACTCTTTAGCTACTCTATGACTATTACATTCCACTATTGACACTTGGACTTCCACTTTACAAGATGTTACATACAATTTGCACATGTACCCATGTGAGACAAAATGTCTTGAGCAAGCCATGAAAGACATCACTAAGACTTGGACAAATGTGGGAAGACAAACCCTTCAACATCCTCATGATGGTCGACAGGTGAACTAATATAAATATGGTTGTCCCTGATGGTGTTCACACACTCAAAGGTGACATCCTTTTGAAAGTGAACTCTTGCCTCCATTGCATCCGAGTACATTGATATGGCTCCTCTGTCCAACTCGTCTGATAACATGTGCATCATCATCTTCAGTGCAGTTGGACCAACAACATACTGATCCATAGTGTCTGTGTTGATCTTCAAGTGTGTGCTAGTGACCATGTGCATCAACTTGTCGAAATACATGTCCAGATCCAGTTAGAATTGCTTCTTTTCTTCGGCTCGGTGAGTGTGCCAAATGGGTGGGATCACATGAATGCATACAATGACATCCATTATCTTGAACACCCTTTCATGCGATCGATAGTACTACTCACCCTTTCTACTCCATGCCAGCTATTAGATGGGTCCATAACTTGTATGGGCGCAGTTTCATCAATATGTGCATGTACAGAAACATAATGCAAGACATGAAAAGAAAACTTACCCTAAAATAGCTAAGCTAAAAGTGCCAAAGACTCCTCGATGCAATGTGGGATGTTAGAGCTGCAAGGTTGATGTGAGGAATGAGCTCTGCAGTGTCTGGTTCACGAGTTTTGATAAGATCGAGTTTATGATGTGCATGCCACAAATTGAGGAAAAAGCGACACTTGGTGAGAGGTTTGTAAAATGAGCCTTGCATGTAACCTCTAGCAACGAAAAATAGTTCCCTATATCTAGGGATTCCTTTTGCATGCTACCTTTTTCTATTTCAGGAAGAGAGGCCCATGCATGGAAATTAGTTTTGCTCAGTCCCAAAGGGACCCGGTCAACTTGAAGGCACATGAAACATCCTGCTTGAATGAGAGAGGGATTTGCACAGTTATGAGAGGAACTGTGCTGGATGTCCCAGAGAGATTACACAATTTCTGGGAAGAGCAGGTGACTACTACTAAGAATTGCATAATTTCTGGGCTGAGCTGCAGCGTTGGGCCATATTGCGCAACTTTCCAAAGGAAGATTGTCTAACTACATTGTGCAATTTCTAAGCCCAGTGGGCTGGCCAGCAGATTTGTGCAATTTTTGGAGGGAAGGTTGGTTCCCCTCTGAAATTGCACAATTTTTTTAGGGATCTTCTCAACCAGCAACTCGCCCTAGTCTGGAATGTTAGCCTATGAGGGGAGTGAAGAAAAGTAACATGCACAGTTTAGAAAGCTACTAAAAAGCCAGTGAAGTCTATGTACTTGACAACCCAAGACATGTTGCTAAGGATGATTTGTAGGGAGGCTCCAAAATGAACCTAAGGAAAAATTTTGTAGGGTGGTTGAAACCACTACAATAGTATGGTAGTAGCCAACAAAAATCCCTTATTAAATGGAAGTATGCCATTATGATCCTTCAAGGATTTGGGATGATGGTCTACAAGTACATGTCTACTCCCATGGTGACCAATCTAAATAAGTTGATAGAAATTGATTCATATATGGTAGATCCCTTTATGTATTGACATTTGATTGGCTCATTGATGCATTTGGTTAATTATAGACCTAATATTTTTTGAACACTCTAAGCTAGTTCTTTGTGGAACCAAGGAATTCACATTGGATTGTGGAAAATCATGTGTTGATATATCTTTTTGGGATAGTTAGTTATGGTTGGAGATATGTGCCAAAATATGGAGTACAACTATATGAATTCTCAGGTTCCAATTGGAAAGGGAGTATTGAAGACATGAAGATCACATTAGGATGTTGTTTTAGTTTGGGTTCTACTATGATATCTTAGATGAGAAGAAAGTAAACAGCTTTAGTACTGAGCACTACATACTGGCCAAGTACACTGCAGCCAGTATGGATTTGAAAAGTACTTTCACGATTGTTTGATCAACTACAGGAACATACCAGGATATATTGTGACAATTAAAGTTGTGTGAATCTTTCAAAAATTCATTCTCCATGACAAGCCAAAGAACATCGAGATTGAGTACCATTACATCTAATACATGGTACAGAAGAAGAAGAGATTAGTGAAGTTGAGGAGAAGGTTGCTGACATTCTCACCAAGTCGCTACCCATGGAAAAGTTTTCATACTTAAGGTACAATCTTGGAGTGGCTTAGAATGCCTCCCTCATTGAGAGGGAGTGTTGATATTGTAGCATTAAGGGGCAAACATTATCCTTAGGTTAGGATATTGAAATATCAAAAGTATTGACTAAGGGCCATGTAATGTATCTATCGAGAATGGGCCAAAGAGCATCAAAGCCTAGTGTGCTCCCCTAAATTTCCAAGAGGTATTTAGCTAGTGGGTAGAGTGAGTTCTTTTAGAATTGGGAATTTTATTACCATTCAATTGGCATTCATAAATGGTAATAACCTAGGTTTTCATTGTAGGTCATAGGTGTTGACCAAGTTCTAGGTGACATCTTGGATAGTTGGTGAACAAGGACTAGTCTTGTCCCAAGAAGGCCAAAAGGCTTGTGTGAACCCAAAAGGCCTTTGACTAGTGGGTAAGTAGATCCATTTGCAAAGGAGAGTTGACTAGTAGGAAACTAGATCCCTTCGCATGATGTTAATGTAGGATTATTTCAACATTTAGTGGATGGATACATAAGCATAGTTAGCTCTTTCAATATTTTCTAGAGAAGGATATTTTTTTTAACAAAGCGGACATCTGAATAAGTTAAGAATAATACCTCCCTATCAAAGAGGGAGTGTTTAATTTTCATAGCTACATCGGTATTCAAATAAAAATAAAGAAAAGATAATTTTAATTAATGTCAACTTGGAACAGTCATGCCATCCCCCCTAATTGAATAGGTTAATTAACCCTTCGTCAAAACCCACATGATTTTGCCAATATAAATACATCATTTGACCTACCTTGGCATTAATTCAAACCAAAAAAAAATGATATCTTCTATTCACACATGTGAAGGAAAGAGACAAAAGATATTTGGAGTTTGAATGAGCTCTCTAATATGTTTGACTAATGTTGACCAAGCTCTATTATAATCTATTTCACGTAATTTCTGGAGGGTTGACTGTAATTCTTTCTAGTTGAGTTAATCACAGAGTTGAACACATTTTTTATGCTAAAAGTTGACCAAATTTTCTGAGTTGACCATAGGTTGTATGACGTAGTTTGACTAAAATTTCTAAGGAAAAGTTCACCATAATTGAATAATACTTTCTAAGGTAGAATTGAACAAAATTTATGGGCACTGTTTGACTGAAGTTTGGGTAGAGTTTATTGATTTATTTGGGCAATATTTTGGCTAATTTTGTGGGCATTTTGGACCATGTTTTACCTAGCTAATTTATGTGGTCGGATTGACCAAATTTGACTGAAAATCAAATTGTACCATCTGTTGAATTGAACAATAATTTCTCTAAGAAGAGATTGTTGGGTTTTTTTACCAAGGTTGGGTTTCCTGGGTGAAAAATCTGTGGTATTTACTATTTGATCATGATATCTATTGTTGAATTATTATATTGCATTTATAGTCTAATTTTTTGAAGTGTAATTGCTTAATGATAATCTAGAAAGTGCAAAATATCATTAGAAGTAATTATCCATAGTACAAAATTCGTGCTTGTCCTCGTAGCACTAGAAAACTAACATTAGGTGCATGTTCACCATCAACCTGGATAGTATTATATTATTATTTTGAACAAAATTGAAAATTCCTCCTTGATTTCCCCTTCTTGTTACAGATCAACACGTTGCCAACCTTTTTTGTTAGTGTTCTGATACTTTTTCCTTTTTTGTATCTTCTTTGCGATAGGGAATAAGTCCTAAATATGTCATGTTTGAAAACATGTGTGGCATCTAAGTGTCATGTTTTCATAGTCCAAAATTTGAATCCATTGGAAATATTTATGATTGAGCAAGATGCAGTTAGGTAGACCCTTTCTTAGGTCTATTTCTACATATATATGGGAAAAGGTGAATAACAATTTCTTGCTTCTTTCATCATCCATGTTTTTAAAGGAACCTAAAGTTTTCTTGATTCCCTGTAAGGTCTTATGATGCCAAAAGGGAAGAGGGAGGTTTGGAAACCTTCCCCAAAACCAATACCTTTTTTACCACCATTATTGTGGAATTAAACTTTGGAAACCAAGGGGTGATGAAAAGTCTTGCTCTTCCATAAAAACAAGGCTTTTCCTTCAGAACTTTCTCTATATCTTCTTGGGAATTGAACCAAACAATGAAAAAACCTTTTAAACAAACATAAATACCACAATTTTTGGACCATGTCATACATTGAGGTAAATCTTCAAACATTGGCCAAAAACCATTAAAAATACAAATGACAACCTTTGCTTGAAGAACCAAAAAGAGTTGATTTACTTCTGAAGATGGAACATATTCTAATTGTTTAACAATATAATTTCTTGGAGTCAACTATGGTTGTTCCATTGCAATGTGACCTTCCCTCGAGTTGCATCCTTGTAACAAAATAAACCAATTGGGTTCCTAGAGCTTGAGGCACCTATGTGAAAGCACAAAAGAAATAAATTAGTGGAGTTCTTAGTTACGAAATTTTCACGTATCTCGGAAGAAAATATAAAATTGCTTCCATTCACATATAAGTTGTTGCATGGCTATTGTGATCCCCATTCGTTTCTCAAATGACGCAAACAGTTAATGGGGGGCTATCATTTCAAGTTTTCTTATGTTCCCACTACTAGCACTTGCAGATTATGAGCCCACAAACTCAACTCATCCTTGCTTCCACTTCAAACTGAAGAACCCTATGGTCTACATGTAACATTAATTCATCAAACAAAGTCAATGGATCTATGCATCAGGAAATCAATGCATTAAATCACCATTACATAAAGTAGAAAACAAAATTTGTGAATTAAACCAACTAAATTATTACATAGCATCTATTGGTGGCTTGGTTGGCCAATTATTCATTCTAATGGTCACCTCTTTTCAATGCCCAAAGGCTACAATTTACAAAGGAAATTACAATATTGTGGTTCATTTCAAGATCCATGATATTCTCCATAAATATCTCAACATGTTCCTCTCCACAAATCTCATCCCTCACAAACTTGATTTTTCAAGCTTTCTAACAAATCCCTTACCTTTTGATGCATTTTTCTCATTTTCATCTTTGAGAAGTTGTTCTTGTTAATTTTTTTCACAAGATTGGTTGATGGTCCTAGATTAGACACCCAAGGTACAAAAAATTATGACGTCCTTATCATATGCATATAGTCCTCTCGTAACAAATTTAACTCATGAGTTTAAACTCACCTATACACTAACAAGTCTCCACCTTGCTACACAATACCTCACCAAATGTTTTCCTAAGTTTGGGCTTTTGGCATTTTCCTAGTTCTCTTCTCTAGAACCGTTTGAGCACTCCTTTCTCTAGGATATTGCAAATATTCTACCCTTCCTCTATTGTCACCTACATAGATAAAACACATCTCTTACCATTCTTCAATCACTTGTACCTTCTTCTGCTACTTCTCCTCCACACTACACGGAGGAATCTTCTGCTCTCTAATACCATTTGATGCAAATGATTTATGGGGGTCTATCATTTCAAGTTTTATTATGGTCCCAATCATAGTACCTGGGGATTATGATTCTGCAAATGTAACTCATCGTCACTTCCACTTCAAACCAAAGAACCCTATTGTCTACATGTAACATTAATTCATCAAACAAAGTCAATAAATCTAAGAATAAATCCATCAATGCGTTAAATCGCCATGCACACACATAGAATCACATAAATTATAAGACAATTTTCATTAATTAAACCCACTAAACTATTACATAACATCTATTGGCACCTTGGCTGGCCATATCTTCATTCTAATGGTCACCTCCTTTCAATTCTCAAAGGCTACAATTTATAGAGGAAATTACAATATTGTGAATCATTTCAAGATCCATCATCTTCTCCATAAATATCTCAACAAGATCCTCTCTACAAAGCTCATCCATCACAAATATGTTGTTTCAAGGTTTTTAACAAATCCCTTACCTTGTGATGCATTTTTCTCATTTTCGCTTTCCAGAACTCGTTCTTGCTAGTTTTTTTCAGAGGATGGGTCAATGGTTCTGCATCATCTAAGATCTAAATTAGATCTACCACATACTCGTCTTAAGTATTGAGGGGTTTTCGAAGTGAATTATATTAGATATCATTTTTTGGGATTTAACTACATTGATTAAGTCATTCATCTATGACCAATTCCATGAGAGGTAGTCATAACTAACTAATTTTTCATGATTTTGAATAGTCCACTTGACACGCATTACATTGGGCGATGCTCACAAGGGTTAAGAAGTAGGATTGAAACTAGTGAAATGAATCACATGGCGTCAAACATTACTTCCAGGGCTTGCACCCAGTACCCATGACTTCCCTGGAGGTCACCCATCCTAGATCACCTCTCACTCAAGCACACTTAACTATGGATTTTTGCCCACAATAAAGCCCACTTAGCTTTCTACCGCACTTTCAAAAAATTAGCAAGTATTGTGCCACATGAACCATTGAATTAGAGTTCCCTTCACTCTTTTGAATTTAAGTATTGAGGAGTTTTCACAGTGCATTATATTAGATATCATTTTTTTGGATTCAACTACATTGAGTAAGTCATTCATCTATAACCATTTCCATCAGAGGTAATCGTAACTAACTAATTTCTCATGATTTTGAACAGTCCACTTAGCACACATTGCATCCAATGATGCTCAAAGGGGTGAAGAAGTGGGATTGAAATTAGTGAAATGAATCACATGGCATTAATCATCACTTCCAAGGCTTGCACCCGGTAACCAGGACGTCTTGGGAGGTCACCCATCCCAGATTGCCTCTTTTGAGACTCAAAATGGGATTGAGGTCCTGTCTAATTATTTTATCTTTACTGCCAACCCCAATGGAGGAGAAAAAGGAATTTTTCAATTATATTTGCTCCAATCCTAGGGTAATGAAGGGATAAAGCATGAAGATTTGAACATTAAAGCCTTAAGATACAAAATAAGGGAGCTAAAGTAACAAATAAAAACCCAAAATGGGAATGAGGTCCTATCTAGAGCCTTTACAAAAATATGGAACACTTTCACCTTATTCTAATCAACCTCAACCATATCTAATTCTTTTATCTTTCCCACCAAACCCAACGGAGGAGAAAAAGGGATTTTTCAATTAGATCTGCTCTGATCCTAGGGTAACGGAGGGAGAAAGCATGAATATTTGAACATGTAATCCTTAAGATACAAAGGAAGGGAGCTAAAAAAATAAACAAAAACCCATAAGGTCGCTTGATCAGAGAAACAACTTCACTCATAAATGTAGAAGTACTCAAGTCTACCATTGTGGAAGGAAGTGAAGATGAATACTCCTTAGTAGGCTTCTCTCCATTGTGCCCAACCACTTTCACTTCCAAACTTTGAGCAACAAAACATGTTGCAGAATTAGAGTATCCATGGACTACAACCTGCTCATTTATGAGCAATTTCTATAAAGTTAGTTGAGAACCTTGAAATCCCTTGAATTGTTGAGAAAAAGGAGAATCAATGTGACTTACCTAGAATCTTGAAGCCAATATTGATCCATGTAAGCAGGCCTTAGGATTTGAAACCCTAACACGATGTTTTTGACTGGCCTGAGAACTTAATAATCCAATGTTATTCTTGTTGTTTTCTTCTACTAAGAAATATTTAGTCACAAACCTTATGGGAGCAATACCCTTAATTGTTTAGAAGAAACCCTGATCACAACCACAATGTTTCTAACATTATGCTATTGTATCTTTCTTCTGATTTCATTATGGTAGGAAAGAGATAGATAACCTCTTATTCTTACCATAATTTTGTGAAGTAGTAATGAAAAATCAACTTATAGATTTAAAATAAAGGTTAGAGGTAGGGGGAATATTAGAGAAATTTATTTAATATATATATTCAATATTTTCCACCACCCCACCTTCACCCTCACAATATTAATAAATATGATTTCTCCAATATTTTCACACACCTAACCCTCAACCCCACCCTCACTACTACTTTTTCTCCAATATTACACCCTCACCCTATATGAGGGCAAGGTGGGGAAAAATATGAGAGAAACCTATACAATATTTCCCACCACATATTGTTTATGTTTTCTCCAATATTTCTCCCCACCCTCACATCAGGGGAAATATTGTTTCTTTTTCTCCAATATCAGGGAGGGAGATATATTGGAGAAAACATAAAGAATATTCCCCCCATTACTACCCTTAAAATATGTTTCTCCACCTTACACGAGAGGGATCCAATGGTGGAAGGACACCTTGAGGTAGTGGCCAAACTAACCCTAAAGGAATTGAATCTAATGGTTGAAATTCGTGTTGAGGTAGTGTAGATTTTCTTGTAGATTCAAAAGCTTATGCAATGTACTAAAGCAAGAGACGAGAATCTACTTCTACTTTTTACAGTGGAAGCACACAAAGATCAAGAAAAACAATAATCGATAGAGGAAGAGAATAAAATACACATAACACAATAAATATTCGGGGAAAGCCACAACTCAAAATGCCACTATCTGTATTGCATAAATCATAAAATCAAGATGAGATTACATTGCTTATTCTCGCAAGAATAATTCCAACACTCAGTAAAATCAATCTCCAAGTACCTATTTCCTTTCGCAATTCCTATGGCTGATTAACTCGAAATTCCTAAGCTAATTAAGTTTAATAAACTGAATTAACTATTTACAATTTTCTATGAGAATAGAATTTGATTTTAATTCACATTTTAATTCAAGGAAAAATTAAACTGGAATTCCTTGTTGCCATTTTCAACACTCCCTCTCAACAAGAAAGGGATTATCAACTACCTCAATCTTGTCTCTATGAAACTCGAATTTACATCTTTATAATTCCTTTGTCAAGATGTTAGCATATTGCTCCTCCTTGGGAATGTAATCTAACAACATGGTCTGCCTCAACACATAATCTCTGAGATGATCATATCGGATAGAAATATGCTTAGACCAATCACGAAAAACTAGATTTTCAGAGAGTTTTATACAACTCTGATTATCATAGTAAATCAATGTAGGATCCATTTATTGAAAAAAAAATGTAACTAGGTTCTTTCTCATCCAAATAGCCTCACATGTTACATGACTTGCAGCCATGTACTTTGCCTCTACCAGACTAAGTGCAACTGATCTTTGTTTCCTGATATACCAAGAAACTGTCGCTAACCCAAAACTGAATATCCCTCCTAATGTGCTCTTCCTATCGGATGGACTCCCTGCCTAATCTAGATTGGTGAAGCCTTCAAGATTCACTCCCTCTTTCCGTTTGTACCATAACCTAAACTAAGTAATGCCTCTGAGGTATCTCAACACATTCTTTGTTGCCTTCGAATATAGCTTGGTAGGCCTAACCATCACTTAACTAAGCTGGTTAACTACATAACACATATCTAGTCATGTGTTCACCAAGTACATGAGTGAACCCACAAGCTTCCTGTAAAAATTAGCTGCCACTACTTCACCTGAAGTAGCATCCTCCTTCCTCCAATTATTGGCTAGAGGAGTCTCCATGGGTTTAATACACTCCATGTGGAATCTCTTGAGTATCTTACTGGCATACTTGCCCTAAGATATTTCAACTCCCCATCTCCCTACCATACCTCCATGCCATGAAAGTAATGCATGAGCCTCATGTCCTTCATCTCAAACTCTCTTGCAAGGTACTCCTTACAAGATTTGATGACCTTCTCACCACCTATCAGTATGAGATCATTAACATAAAGTACAATGATCGACAACTTACCTTCCACCATAATGTGGTACAAGTTTGCATCCACTTCACTCTTTGTGAAGCCCAACCCAGTGAAGTAGCTATCTATTTTGGTGTACCAAGAATGGGGTGCTTGCTTCAACCCATATAATGTTCTCTTGAGTTGGCACACATGTGACTCACGATCAAAGGTCTCAAAACCTTGGGGCTTATCTATGTAAACCTCTTCCTCAACCATGTGATTGAGGAAGGAAATATTCACATCCAATTGATGGATCTTCCAACCCATCTGTGCTGATAGTGCCAATATATATTTGATGGATGAGTACCTTGCAACAGGAGCAAAGGTTTCATCATAGTCAAGCCCCTCTCTCTATGAAAAGCCACAGGCCAGAAATTTGGCCCTATGCTTCTGCATGCTACCATCTGCAACTTGCTTTACCTGTAAATCCAATGGGAGCACACTACTAACTTGTCCTCTGGTCTCGGGACCACATCCAAAACACTGTTTTGAACTATGGAGTCATACTTCTCCACCATCACATCAACCCAAACCATTTGTTGCACTGCTTCCTGAAAGGAAGATGGCTCTGTCATAACACATGCACCCATAAGTGCCATATATCCAGTGTACCTCTCTAGTGACCTCCTCTGTCTGCGCTGAGAAGTGGGTGCTACAACATTGTCTCGTACATCATTCAACAATTTGTCAAAATCTCTAGTGTGCTTTCTTCTCTATCTAGAAGACTTTGCTTGAGTGGATGTATCGGCTCCCGGAACCTTTGCATGTGTGTGCTCCGCATCAATCTAAGGCCCCTCAACCTTAGGAGCTAAATGCTCCTCATACGCATGTATCTCAAGCTTCCTCTTAAGTGAAACTCGCATGGCCTTCTCCTTATCGAATCTAATATCCCTACGAACCATTGTCATCTGATTGGTTGGCATGTACACCTGATAGTTGTGAGGTGTATCGGTGTACCCCACAAATATCCCCAACTCTTTTGTTGGGTCAAGCTTCTTTCATACATATTTGGTTACACGGAAATATATTGATGACCCAAAAATCCTGAACTGACCAGCATCTGGCCTCTTATTAGAATAAGCCACCTCTGGTGCCTTCATGTCAAGTATTTGATGTGGGTTACGACTCTAAACATAAAGTTCTGTGTTTCATGCCTCAACCCACAAGTGTAGTGGTAGGCCCTTGTTAACAACCAGGTTGTTCCCTATGACTCCCAAGGGAATACGGCCGGGGTAACTACTAACCAATCTTTGGACTACAGCTTCTAGCCAAGCTGTAATCAGAGAGGGCTCTCTCTTTATGATTTGTCACTTTTCTAGTGGAGTTTTAGGTTAGTGATGAAGTGAATGTTTGATTGTTCTTTATGTTTGGTTGGGAGGATGATTTTGATATCTTTTAGAGTGTTCTCTGCAGGTGAAACTAATCCATTGGGCAATGGGGTCTATAGCAGTTGTTTCCTTGAGGTCCTGACTCGAGTGTAGCTAGAATTATAGGGCTTGTATGTACTTCATAAAACAAACTGTAAATTGTGAAGGTGAGATGAAAATCAACTAGTAAAGAGCATTTAAGAATTCTTCACTGAGCTGGGATGTAGGAAAGAAATCTATTACTTAGG
>APFE030859385.1:9755-64107 GCA_000404065.3 Pinus taeda
GTCGCAGGTTGATCAAGTTCTGGATTCCTGATCAACTCCTCACCAACTGGTTCACGACTTCCTTTGTCCCTAAGATTGCACGGGACATTGCTATGGGAGCCTGTGTAACTGAAGAGCAAGCAATCGCGCGCGCTCAGTACCTAGACTTTGTTTACTCTCAGTCTGGTACCTTGTATGAGTATTTTCCGGACGCCCCAAGGCTCGGTACATCCAAGGCTCTGCCCAAACCATCTGTCGATGGAGTCATTGGCTCTGTAAACCCGGCCTCTAAAAAATCATCGAACCCTGGGAAGAAAAAGTCAAGTGCATCCAACGAAAACACTTCTCAGGGCGGTTTAAATTCTGGTAACACTTCCGAGGTCAACGCCGTCCAGTCCACCACGGTGGGCAAGGCCTCGAAAGGAAAGAAAAAGGAAAAGGGGAAAGGGAAAAATAAATCCGAGCACCCCAAACAGGAATCCTCTAAACCTCCCGCCGAGGAAGGAGCTAAGCGCAAACCTAAGTATCCTTGCCTCATTTGTGAGGAGGATCATTATACTAAGGACTGCCCTAGGTGGTCCGAAGTTAGTCATTTGTTGAAAGGTGCTCTTGGGGTCCCTGCGGTTCTTAAATAACCCTTTCCCTCTCAGCAAACTCAAATGGTGGCTGATCACTCTTCTTCTCCCTTCGGTTCCCAGGTCTTCATGGCTGGAACTATTCCTGTTCATGTAACAACTCGAACGAAGGAGTATCTGTCGTCCACCGGGAAGGAGCCAGAGGTTCCCTCAAGTGCTCCTTCATCCAGCTCTGGTCCCCTCCATATCGAGAGACCGAGTACTAAGACGACAATCCGACCCCCTCCCAAAGGGGTACTCAAAAGATCTTCTTATAATCTGAATGCTCGTGCTGCTCAGCACTATAGCATCGTAGAGGACTTAGCGCAGGCTCCGTCGGCTATGTCCGCCTTAGAAGTTCTTCAGAGCTGCCCCCCCCAGAGGAAGTCCCTGCTATCGTCCATCGGTGGCATCGACCCAACGAACTCGGATTTGATTACCTTCGACCTCGAGAGCCATGTTCCTCAACTGCCTCATTAGATCGCTTTTCTCATTCAAGTTGTCATCAATTCCAAAACGATCCATCGTACAGTTATTGATGAAGGCGCATCAACTTGCATTATGTCTATTGTGTGTTGGAAAGCAATCGAGTCTCTGACTCTGAGTCAGTGTCCAACGACCTTGGAAGCATTCGATGGGAGAGAATCCCTCCCTTATGGTATTCTTCAACGACTACCAATCACCTTAGAAGGGAAGACTGTTGAATTGGAAGTTGAGGTTGTTGACGCAAATCTCACATATAACCTCCTTCTGGGCTAGATTTGGACGTATGCCATGCGTGTCGTGGCCTCATCCCTCTTTCGTGTCATTCGTTTCCCTCATCAGGGGAAAATTGTCACGGTTGACCAGCTTTCTTTCTTCGCTTCCTCTTCCGAGGGGAACGTACCGTTCGTTGAGCATACCGTCATTCCGTTTGGGAGCGTGGGAGCTGGGCTTTTCAAAGACCCTACCCTTATGGGTGTCTTCTCCCTCCCACCTCCGAGCCTTGCTTCACTTGCTTTGGTTTCGGCTCGCTCTGATCCTTCATTGCACTCTGTTGCAACCCTCGGTCCCTCTGCCAAAGGGGGCACTGATCCTCTAGCTTGTAAACCCCGCTCGGCCGGGGGCCATGGGCAGATCATCAGTGTTGTTGATCATTTTATACATCAGGCCAAGCGATGCTTATATTATCTAGGCCGGTTATGCAATAGTGCGATGAGGCAAAGTCCTGCAAAGGGCTTGACTTGAAATCAAGTGTCATGCGAGCTATTTCTTTTTGTACATGCATATGATTTTAAGAGTGTGTTGTATGTGTGCATGTTTATTTAATTTTTATCTCAGTGTGCCAGTGTGATTGCCACTTATTGTGTCTTTTGCTTCTTGAACAGATGTCTGGATCACCTTATGTTGGTTTCGCTGATGGTGCTTCCC
This sequence comes from Pinus taeda, assembly GCA_000404065.3. Taxonomy (NCBI): domain Eukaryota; kingdom Viridiplantae; phylum Streptophyta; class Pinopsida; order Pinales; family Pinaceae; genus Pinus; species Pinus taeda. The sequence continues at coordinate 11,759 of APFE030859385.1, forward strand.
GCAGTACTCGCAATCTGTCATCTGCGACATGGGTGATCTACGATCCTCATGGTGAGTTAGTAGACATTCAGGAGTGTGTCTGGTTGTACAACAACAATGTGGTAATTAGTGCTGTAATTGAATTATTGCGAGGCGATTAACCTTGGATCCGCTCATTGGTGTAAACTTAGATTCGCACTTGTAGGCCCAGCTCAACGGACGACATTTTCCGTCAGAACATATATTTTAAGGTGTATTACGTGTTAAGTTATTGGAAGAATTTTGATTACTTCTTATCATCACATTCCAGGAGATTATGCAGTAACCAATGCATTGGCTAACTATGTATATGGGACAGCATGATATATGTAAATCAACAATCAGGAAGCAAAAGATACAAATGAAACACCTGATATATATATAAACTATATTAATATATATAATATATATATATATATAATAATATATTATATATTTATATATATATATTATATTAGATATATATAATCATGTGGTGCACTGAGGCGCTCAAAAAATAGAATGTACATGTCTGGATAGAGTCTGTGTTCCCGATACATCTGAGACACATGTCTCTCAAAAAATATATATGCAGAAAATAAAGTCCAGAAGCCTAAGCACGGTGGTGCTCATGATAACACATCACCGCCCGCACCAATCGTCTCATCAGAGGGTGGATGCGAGTTGGCACCCCTACTGTATGCCTCTGGTAAGCAAGAGGAACATCTGCCAGTCTGGCATAACCAGGAATCCCTTGGGCAAGCCCCTCGAGATTGTGAATCAACTCCTCCCCCACTTCTGGTGGGTCAGCTGTGGGTTGGCCTCTTCACACTGTAGGGGATAGCCCGGCTGGTCGCTCTGGGCCCACATCTGCGTACATATATAATCATTATTAGAACAGGCATGTATAGAAAAAGACAAAAAATAAATAAATAGAAAACATCAAAACCGAGGAGTGCATACCTAGCTCCTCCTCCCATTCCTCCCCCTCTGGTAGTGGAAGGTCTGGGTCTCCCATGAAATTGGTCCCTGGATACGGCCAATCCTGGATCACGATGAACTGCCATCGGAGCCATATGAAGAACTCGGGATGCCATGACATCTCCTGGCCTCCTCCTCCCCTGGGCATCAGTGTTGCCCAGCGAGCCATTCTAGGCTCTTGTGGCAATGGATCTGCCACCACAGCTCTCTGAATCTGGAATAGTGGTATTCATTCCAGGAAGAACGATACCACGATGGATCCGTATGCAAACTGTTTCATCTTAGCTCGCTTGCAATTGGTGAGCTGCCTTTTAATGTTAGTAGTCACCGTGGCAGCCCAGTTAAAAATGGTTGGACTGAGGCATTCAGTCGCTAGGTTCAGGTGGTTCTTGATGGCCTCATGGGGCGCTTGTACCCCAGCTGCACGTGTGATGGTGAAGAGGATGGCTTTCAGCATCAAATCCCGAATGGTGCTGATCAACACCTTTGCACTTTGCTGCCCGAATTGTGCTTCGGGGCACACTCGAGCTTTCACTTCACCAACCTTCTCCCCAGAAGGTCTACTACCTGTCAGGATAGGAACCACCCCTCTCCGCGACAATCCCATAATGAAATACACATTGGAGACCTCGAGCTCCAAGGTCTGATTCCGCAGACGAAACACTTGGTCGTCTACGTCCCAAGCATCAATGATAAATTGCAACAACTCAGGTTGTGCCCACATGGATGATGTAAGGAAGAATTTCTTAAGGCCACAGTCCCTCAGGGCATTCATGCACCCTTCGTCCTCAATGGCTGAGGCATCAATAATGTCATGTTCTCACTCTTTCCATACTGCCACCATTTTGACCTGTTTCCTGCACCCACAAGGACAAAATTGCCTCCATTAGAACATTAGACAAATGCTAATCCAAATAAAATTCAATTTGAACGGGAAAAAACATGGGAAAAATTGGGTCACGTGGTTAGCGTGACTATTCTTAAAAACAATCGCGCTAATGGCGCAGCTCCCTTGGGTTTTTTACCCCATTAGCATAGGTTCGCATTGGATACCCGCGCCAATGGGGCGAAGCCCTAATTTTGCAAATCCCCCTTGCTGGGGCCCAATCAGGAACTAAATGAATTAGAAATGGTATGAAACGGAGCTAAGGAAGCGCCTTTACTGGAATGACGACGGTCGCGAATGGTTGCCTGGATTGATCGCCAATCGCCGCCTGAAGTTTGCCTCCCAAATGGACTCTTTTCACTCTTCAAGAGGTAAAATGGTAAAAGTAATTTTAAGTTTACATTTTCACCCTATTTATAAGCTTTTTAACTCATTTTTGGTTTAAAAAGGTTATTTTTGAGTATTTTAATGTACTTTTGGTCGAAAATGGGTTTTACGTTTACTTCTTGTGCATCGACAGGTCTCTTGCACAGCTTCGACGGTGAAACGAGTTGTATTTTATACTTTTTCGGACTCGGTAAATACACGAAAAAGTCAATATGGAGTCATCTTTTAGCTCTTTTCTGACTCGCTAAACGTGAAAATATTGCCGAGTTATTCCTTTTGACTCGTTAAAAGTAAATAAAAGGTGGTCGTTTTTAAAACTCTTTTTCCCGACCGTATAAAGTATGAAAAGATTGTCGGACCCTTGTCGTTTCAGGTTCGTTAATGGAAATGAAATGACGTGATATCAATCGCTTTTTTACTTTTTCAGATCGGTGTCACTACTTATGAAAAGTACTCCTCGGTCGTAATGATCGGGCGGTTCTTTCGAGCATAGTTTTATACTTTTTCGGGCTCGAGAGACACAACTCTACGAAAAGGACACCCCTGGAGTTTTCTTTTTGCTGTCTTTTCAAAATCTCTAAACATGAAAAGACGCTGAGTTCTTCCTTTTTCAGACTCGTTAAAACTTAATGACATCGGATTCCGTCGAAATGATGCCCTTCAAGCATATGCTATCCCCGTCAAGCTTGTCATCCAAAAATAACCGGGGTACTCGCCAGAAATGGTGGGGGAAATAAAGGAATCATAATCGTCGTCATCGGTAGTATGTCGCTCTTGAACATGGCACTGTTTGCATTCGTGTCTAGGTGGGGATATCTCATCTCGTTTCACATTTGCCTCCATGGGTTTGGGTTATCCTATCTAACCATTCATATGCTCACCGTTTTGTCATCATGACCCCTGATCATTTGACCTCAAATATTGCCAAATTCATCATTGTGCAGCCAATATGTTCAAGAGAAGTTGGCCTCTGCAAGAATACTCAACCTCCCTCCGATATCTCACACAAAACATATTGTCTCTTTCCGTCTCGTGTCAATGATGTGGGAAACATTACGGCCCACCTTCGACGAAGATCACTTCCTGTCGACTTCAGCTCATTATCCAGGAAGGTGACCTAGAGATTCCCTTTAGGTACCTTGGAGCCTGCATGCCTCAATGGCAGGTTCTCCGTGTTCGACGCGAGGTTTTCATCATTGGCCTCTGATCGGATGATTCTACGGGTGTTCGACACCGGCTCATTCATTCGCACGCCGTGGATTGTACCTATAGTACCTTGAGGACCATCGTCATTATTGGTGGCACCTCTCGCATCTGTTAACAACTTTTATCATTGGTTGGTAATTAGACGATGTTCATGCATGTTCAACTTCGACTCCCATATTCACATGTTTGAACTTGTACTATGTTCGGGTTGAGTTGGAGCGCAAGACCCCGGATTGTGCATGTTTTACATCCGAGTTGCATTTTGTGGATTTTTGTAATCATTACATGACTCATTCGTTGGATGGTTGCAACCATACCTGAGTTCATTTATAGATCCTCATCGGATGGCTACGTCCATGCCTCGGATCCAGTTTTATACTCTGTTACGAATGGCTGCGCCCATACCACATATATATCATGTACTTGAGATATCAGTTGTACTTCTTTTCGCAGGTTCTCCAGCGACAGTGTTTCAGTCACACATGTTCTTGTAAAGCACTTCACCCCTCTCTCTCTCGGGCCTCATGCTTTAGGGGGCATCTGTTACACAGTAATTTGTCACCGTTTGTCACCATCCCTGTTACCCCTCTTCGGCATCTTGGAGGACCCATTCCGGGACTTGTGAGAAGTGACAAGACTTGAAACCACTTGCCTTATTTACCTCTAAACATGAGCTTCATATGCCCTTAAGACATCTCCTGCTCATTGCCCCTAAAAATAGCCCTTTTTGCATTAGCGCTGGTGCCTTGTGTTATGCCCGCGCCAATGGGGAAAATCCTAAGGAAAGGGCGCGCCATTGGCGCTCTGTCCCAGAGTTGCAATCACGCCAACCATCTTGGGAAAAGTTTCAACCACTCAAACCTCCGAAGGTTCTGTCCACCTCATTCACCAAACTGATTCCAAGTTGAGTGAGGATGGTTTGGCTTCAAATCTCCTTGGATGGAAAGTTGTTTGCCACCATTCCATGGAAGTTTCCAAGTGATGAAGCCAAATCCATGATTGTGGGTGATTGACCTTATCTCTTCCTTTTCCTCTATAAAATCTTGTTCCTATGGCTTGAGCAAGCTGGTTCTGGTTCTAATAGCTTTGACTCTTGTGGCAATACTTGTGCTAAAAGGAAGACATCAAAAGGTTGGAGTTGCAAGAAGCCTTCTTTGTATCCATAAGGCTTTCCCTAAGTAAGGAGACTTTGTCACTAAAGAGAGAGAGAGCTTGTCCCTCACCCTTTCAAGCTTTTGCAAGACTTGTGTAGCTGAGCACCCAGCCAAAGGAGGACTTGACGTCAGGACGCTGGTTGTATTCTCCTTTGTTGAATATTAATAAATAGATGACTATCATTATGGTTCCATTCTCGTTGTACTTGTAATGGTTGATGTGGAATTATATCCTTCCTGAATGATGTATAATTGCATATATTAGATTTCATGCTTGGGTTTGTGTTTGTTCTCTTTATGTGCAGGTGTTTATTCACGTGGATAGTGGAGGATCGTGACCGGCCAAGGCAAAGGAACGCGAGCGTCATCTCTTCTACGAACTAAAGCGTTGGATCTCAAGTAGGTCTTCATTACCTACTCTTTATTTGCAATTAGGAACTTGCGTGATAGCATTGTTTGATTGTTGCTAGATCCGTTCTGGGCTAGTAGGGATCACCTCTATCCATAGAGGGGATTTACCTCTCCAACAGGAAACATAGCAGTAATGAAGAATGCCATGTTCTCTACAAAAATCTTGAAATTCCTTATTGACATATTCCCCCCCCTTATGAATGTTTAACTTCTTACTGAAGTATGATGATTGTTTCTCAACAAAGGATTTAAATGCATTGAAGGTTGCAAATACTTCACTCTTTTACTTGAGGAAGTACACCCAAGAGTTTCAAGATAAATCATCAATAAAGGATAGTGCATACCTGTCCCTTGAAAAAGGAGATGAAAAAATCATTAAAACACTATTCACTAAAACTAGAGGTGTTGTTTCCCTTAAAGCTTTTCATTTAGTAAAGGGATCTTTGTGCTGTTTTCCAACAACAATATCTACACACACTCGATCAGCACAAGAAACTTTTGGAAGACTTGAAACCAAATTTTGACTGAACACCTACTATTTATTCTTGAAATTTTACTAATTCTCCTGAGCAATGAGCAATCTGTAGTGAAGCTTCAATCCAAAACCCAATACTTGTTGATTTTTTATAGTAGAGGGAGGTATTTCCACATGCCTAAGTTGGCCTAGAAGAATTATATAAGATTAAATTAAAATTTTGATTGTTGGAGCATCAAGTCAACCTAGCTCATGACATGACATGTCCATTTTGGTATTTCACCCTATTCAACCTGTATAAATATGAATTATGACCTCACATTTTCTCCATTAAGCGAGATACATTACGAAGAAGGAGACATCAAATTTTAATAAGGTCTTGTTGTAGTGGCCACAACCACCCTCCAAAATTTTTCCTTGGCTTCCTTTTGGAGCCTCCCTACCAACCAACCTCAATAGCATGTCTTGCACTGTCAAGTAGACAAGCTTGAGTGGTTTTCTAGAAAATTTCCAGCCTGTGCATGATAGCTTGTTCCATCCCCCTCATAGGTTGTTTCTCTGGACTTGGTCTAGCTATAGGCTGAGCAGCTCCCTCAAGAAATTGCGCAATTCTGGAGGGGAACCAGCCTTCCCTCCAAAAATTGCACAATCCTGTCTGGCAGCTTGTTAGGCTACACAATTGCACAGTTCTTCCTGTCAACCTTCACTGGAAAAACTACGCAATCTCTCCCAGTAGGACTGCTCAACCCATAAATTACACAATTTTGGGCAAAAGTCAGTTGCTCAGCCTAGAAATTGTGCAATCTCTCTAGGTAGCCAACCCATCTCCCTCCCATAGATGTGCAAATTTTCCCCTCAGTCAAGGAGGATGTTGCATGTGCCATTGGGTTGACTGGTTCCACCTGGGACTAAGAGAACTTAACTTGAATGCATGGGTTTCTTTTTCTCGAAATAGCAAGAAGCAATATGCAAAACCCATCCCTAGATTTTAAGGAGTTATTTTTAGCAGTTGGAAGTTACATGCAAAGATTGTTTTGGAATCTTTCCTCCAAGTGTCCCTTTTTCCTAGATTTGTGGCATACACATCATGAGCCTCAAAATTATTTATTCAATTCTTTAGAGCTCACTTATTCACATTGATCTTGGAGCTCTAACATCCCACAACACATCCATGAATCTTCGACACATCTAGCTCAGCTATTTACGGGTAAGTCCTCTTAACTTGTCTTTTACGTCATTTCTATCACTTTTTGTGTTTTGGCTTGTGTGAGTGTTGTTTGCTTGAATTCTGTGAATGCTTGTTGTTGTTTGCATGCATATTAGCTTGTACTAACACTATTTTATTTTTCGTTAGCATCTCATTGTTGTTGCATGCATGACATTGTTTTGCACGAAGGATCATTGATTCCATGACTCGCTTCACACACATGCATGTTGTTCTGTTTTCTAAACATTTCATTCATTGTTTTCATGCATGATCATTAACTCTTGCTCACACTCAGTATTGCAATGAATTCACTTTCACATTTTCTTTCAGTTGCCCGTTGGCGGGTCTGGGCAACCTTGGCCCAGACCCTGCCTCACCAAGACAACATTCGAAAATCCCAAGAGGGAAGGCTCTGCCTTCCTCTCAGAAAATGTGCATTTTTTCCCAGTGATTGTCCTCCAGTCTTTCATTGTGCAATTCTGAGAGGCAGTGACTGCTAGCCCAGAAAATTGTGTAATGTAGTCACTGGGCTTGCAACGATTGCGAACAGAAATTGTGCATTGTGAAATTCCAGTTGCCAGTATGCCAGTCTGGATGGAAGATTGCGCAATTCCAGCATCCATCTAGCCTCACAGTAGCCCATACTGCCTTTTACACAGTTATAGTATCCAGTCTCCTAGCCTCCCAGGAGAAATTGCGCAATCTTTGTTAGTCAATCCCCAGGTATGTTGCATGTTGTTCCTCAAGTTTTCTTTAGTTTAACTGATATATTTATTTCCATGCATGTCACTATGTCTGCAGATATAGAAATTGTTCATCCACCTCTCAACAGTTTAGGATCAATGGCCTCCAAGAGAGCATGATCAAAGGACAGTAACGAAAGTGCAACTAGAGTAGTAGTTGAGCGAGTGTCTACAAGTATGTCGATCTATGAAGACACCACGATGATTGTACACAAGGAAATCAAGCTGAAATGGAAAGAGGTCAATGATGCATTTGCAGGCACATTTGGGGAATATATCAAAGATCGCCAAGTCTACGTGAACATCCACAAGTCTAGCTTGTACCAGATTGCATGCAATTATCTCGTGCTCCCATGCGCGGACATGATACACTGGATTGTCTTGCACACTAATCTCGAGACGATGAAATTGAGCAGTGTTAGCAAGACAAAGATTGCTACCTTCAAGGCACTGGATTATGAACAGATGTATCATATTTCAAAGTCGTGATCACCATGGAGACACCCTTTAGCATACCCAACAACATTGCAAACTCCAGAGATATCTTGAGTAGCTAGGTGAAGGAGCCAACCAAATTCAAGATGACACCCAACTAGGTCTGTAAGAAGAAGATATTGCGGAAGGTGTATTCATACTTGGCCATCTTTGCATGTCACTTGTATGGCCAAGAGAGCACAGAAACCTTCCCACAAAGTTGGGTGATCACGTTGGACCAAATGGCTAGAGAAGGCAAAGCATGCAACTGGTCCGAAATGTTGGCTCACCAGCTGAAGGAACAGGTAACAAGAGCTTGACAGCTACCCAAAGGCCAGCGGGAAGAAATCTACATGTCCTCTTACATATTGGATGTAATTTGTGCCCATCAGGAGTTCCTGGGCTTGAGGTGGGCATGGAAATCAACGGACACCTCTGTGAACACTTATTGTAAGATGTTGTTTGAATGCAGCTTCAGAGGAGTTATCACATAGTTGTGTGATAATTTTGTCACCTCAGTGTACAAGATGATATTTGTATAGGATTCACCCTACATGTCGAAGGTATCAATGGAGGCATTAATTGATATAGCAGATTGTTATGCCCCACCGTTCGACACCTTCATACGAATGTATAGTGCGAAGAAGCCTCCAAATGTTTTATAGAAGTTTTCCTTGGACAAAATTGTCATGCAGGAAGTATCATATCACATCTTGGTAGGATTGTCAACTAGGCTGCACTGGAAGAAGAAGGCACCTTGGCCCACACTTTCATTGTGGAATGGGTTATACGAGATACAAAATTTCAAACATGCAGATATCAAAGCAAAGGAGATCAAAAAATATCCATTCGACACCCATAGCTTCAACACATATGACCTGCATTGTCTTGTGAAAGACCACTGTGCGAGAGTACTGTTTACGTGGATCCACAGGGCATGTCATTGGGTGGAGGAAGACCCATGGGGATATTTTCATAGCTTCTCCAAAACTAATGAAATGATTGACCTCTCTGTGGAATGGTTAGTGAAGCAACATCACAAAGAGCACTAGTAGTAGTAGAAGCATAGGTAAACATACCAGTGCGTGACAAAGGACAGAGGAAGATTGTCGATAACATGGAGGAGGAACAAAGCTAAAAGTTCTGAGCATACCCACTTGTGCAGAAAGAATCTTTGGCAATAAAGGCGAAGAGGCAACATCGCGATAAGAGGAATGCACAAAGGAAGAGAGAAAAATGGAGAATGAAGGAAACATAGAAGGATTTGCATGAGTTGAAGGAGAAACTACAAAAGGAACAAGAGATGAGTAGACAGGAGAAGGAAGTGCAGTAGGAACAGGTACAGTAGGGGTTGCAACATGTACAGATAGATGAAACTGCGTGTGTGCAGGTAGTCGACTCATCAGAATAGCTGACATTAGGAAGACAAGGTGAGCCATTGCAGGAGCGGGACTTTTATTAAGAGATTGAACAAGCACTTGAGCAAATAGATATGAAGATGGAGCAATAGGAGTTTGAGAAAGACATTGACCTCATGCCTCACCCCCAAGAGGTCGACCCACCAGCTTCACCAAATCTAGAAGCGGAGCAAGTCCCAAGTGACCAAGGAGACACTTAGATCCTTGGAGACAATCGAGAGGAGGAGATGCACAACATCTCATTTGATGAGTCCCAACATAGAGTTGCGGAATTTAGAAGAGTGTCGACTCCAGATGATCACACATATCCTACACAGTTTGAGGAATGAGTGATCATGTCTAAAGTGTGCAAACATCCAATAGTATTGGTCGATGCTAACAGAGCATATGCCGAAGCCACTAGCTCAAGTGTTCTCTTCCTAATAGCTGAGAATGAGCGAATGGCTAAGGAATTATAGATGGCCAAGAAGGGAGGATAATTGATTAGAATGTATGCCTTAGTAGAGTTGAAGAAGGAAATACTAGATGAAGTATTGTCCCTTGACATAGTCATGTGGGCGTTGTATTCCAAGTTTGGTACCATGCATAAGGCATTTGTCCATCACAATGGTTGGTAGTAGTGATGAGCTAGGAGAGCATATATCTTGCTGAACGTGCATGCTGTTGTTGATTACATGCAAACATGGACAATGAGATACAAGGGAGCCTTGCTACAATTTCCTAAGATGATGAAGCCTAAAGCGATCAAGTTGAAGGCACTCATTCAAAGTCAGATCTGAATATATGAATATCTTCGACAACTCATCTCTAGTCTATAGGCTTCCCATGCATGAGTATTCAGGAGTATGGATATTGTTGTGCACACGCATGCAATCCCATCTATTGGGACACTCACCCAGGTGAAGATAAAGGCATTGGTTTGGCTGGAGCTTGACTCGCACTTTGATGAGTTGGTGCGCATAGCCACCAGCCCAAACTTGGTGATCAGTGCAGACACCATCCGTAGGTATGTTTTTAGTCTGGACACACTCAAGGAAATGATGTAGATGTTATCAGACGAGTTGGATAGAGGAGCTCAAGTAGTGTACCCGGATGATATGGAGGTAAGAGTTCGTTTCCAAAAATATGTCACCTTAGAATACAAGGATACCATCGCAGAATACCAAGCTTGGCATTAATTCACTACTGTCTATCACCATGAGGATGTTGAAGAGTTGGTCTTCTCACAGTTTTCTAAGTCATATTGATGTCTTGCATGACTTGCTCAAGCCTCTTTGTCTCACATGGGTACATGTGTAGATTGTATGTAATGTCTTGTCAAGTGTAAGTTCAAGTGTCGATAGTTGGATGTAACAGTCATAGAGTAGATGAAGAGTCACGAGGGTAGATGAACTGTCACAAAGGGGAATGTCAAGGGCCACCCCACCCTTTGCTATATATAGTACCTCATAAATCATTGTATAGGCTTTTGGTCAACCAAGCTTCCAATAGGAGTATCTTAGAGAAATCTTGGATAGTATTGTAACGATCCTTGGCTCCTACACTGTGCAAAGATAGTATATCTCTTTGGAGGAGTAGGCGGTTGTGGCTATAACATTCCACTATTGAAATTAGTGGTTGGACGTGGATGTATTGTATGATTATAACTTACACTTTAATATAACAAAGCCAACACGTTTCATGCATATGTCATATTGTATTCCAGCTATCTCGTTTACTCTAAATGATATATGTATTTGTTTGCTTATACATGCATGTATGGAATATTTTGTATATGTATGAATCTTACTAAAATGTGTTGATTTGTTTAACCATCACTATGGATTTCTCACTAACTTTCTCTCTAGTTTGTGATGCATCTTCACTCGTGTGTTCCCTTCCAAGCCATGTGCTATCACAGGTTTCCAAGGGGCGCACTCACCCCACTTTTTGTGTGTTAGAACCTTTCATGCACCTTCCTTGACTCACCATAGTTGTCACACACTTGCTACCAATAGGGACATCTTACTTGCCTCTGTGCGAAACCACGGTCAAGTTGATATTGTACGGCCGATTTCTTATACTCCTACACCAAAGGGTTTGAGGTCTAATTGGGACTTCTTATCGAGGAGATCCACTGACATGTTGGTAGGTATAGCACTGTCAACATTTTTGGCGCTAGAAGGAGGGCCAGATGAAAAGCTATGTCCTCTTATCCTATTTTGAACCTTTTCACATCTATCATAGATCCCATTACGTTCATCCCTCCATGATGTCTTTCGCATGCCGAACCTCTCCACATCACGAGGGAGTTTTTCAATCTCTTGTCTGAATTCATGTATGATGGTGAAGGTGAAGTGGCCTAGCCTATGTACATACATGAATTTCTTACCATGCTTGACAAGGAAGATGGATGTTTCGACGAACAGGCTAGCCTGTTGCTTGCACACACACTTTGTGAATCCCCATGATGATGGTGTTGTAGCTACCAGCTGACAGCATGCACTCACTTGAGAATTTATGTGATCTCATTGAAGATACTTTCCATAATTTTGATCTAGAATATCTTGACCAAAAAATTTTACAACAACGGAAGGCTCCACATGAATCACCTATGGATTTTTGATAGTGCTTCCATGATTTGCAATTTCAAGCTCCCAAAAACAAATGAAATTTCCTTATCTTTGGGCTAGATTTGAGTATTGTCTTAACAAATCAGTCCATCTCAAGAAGAAGTTTGAGCCCAAGCCTCATTGAGCATACTTTAGCGACAAACCTACACAATCACATATGGACACAGTCACTATCACAAGTGACTATCCATCATCCCCTCATCAAACATCTCCACCACTACAGAGTGATGCAAGAGAAGATGCACACATATCTGTTCAACTATCACATCTTCCCACCATCACTTCAATTAATTTTCGTGTAGATTTGGTTGTGAGTACATTGAGTTGTCATATGCATTTTATACCACAACCTCTATATTCATACTCAGATGATCCTCTAGATGATACTGTCTTGCATTCTTCCATTCCAAACTCTACACTTGTTGTGAATGAGGATCAATAAATCAATGAAGTTGGTGTTGCACAAGCAACATGTGCTGTCATTCATGAAGAGTATGAATGGGAGCTTGAACGTCAAGACTCAGCCAAGGATGACTCCTTTCTGTCTGAACCTCCTCCATTCTTCCCTAACCTCTTTGGCGAACCTGCCATCCATGATTTTACATGTGTCTCTTTATCTACAGATGCACCCATTGTTGATCACTCGTAGGAAACATCAGATGTCATTCCATCATTTAACAACGAAGATGATAAATTATTCACTGAAAATCCACTTGAATTTTCATCTTCCTTTTCTAGAAAAATAAAGGGTGAATTTTTCCACTTCTCATCTACCCTTCTGTTTGATTCATCAGATCATGAGGATGCCGATGAAATCATTGAGTTTGTTGATCATAGTTGTCGTGATCTATTTTCTCCCGTATTTGATCATGATGAATATTTTATCGTAGTTGATTTTTTGAAGCCATTGGTTTATGATGATCTACCTATCGACAAAGTCAAACCCCCCAGACTGTCGAGGCACTTTAGCCCGAGCTGATGGTTATGTCAGGCCCTCGCTGTCCTGAGGTTGGTTTCACTTCCAATTAGGAAATTGTTGAAACACTTAAGGCTCCTCATCACTCATATGTATGCATTGAAGATTAATCTCACACACAGATCATACTTCCTCCACTCTAACTGCATGATCCCATCGCTCATGAATTGGAGGCATATTACATTGTAAGCACACTTGCACGACACAAGTTGTCTTTATTTATTTCGTTTGCTTGCATGTCACAAACAAGAGTATGCATATGTTTTACAGTTGCACGTAGTGCCTCACAACACCTTGACAAGTCCACGGATTGCATGTCATGTACTTGCACTCACTTATGTTCTGTGGACAAATTGACGCATGGAGTTTTTTTAGATTGCAGATTACTGTGGTGTGATTTCTGAATGGAATTCGGATATTCCACAGTGCTCATATTTTATGGTCGACGTTTCGAGTCTGAAGCATGGAGTGTTTTTTTCTTCATTGTTATATCTTTCTTGTTTGTTGGTTCACACAATCGGTTTTCTCATGCACCATGCCCTCACCAACATGGGTCAACCAATGTGCCGATGGCTGCATTGAAAGTATCACTTCACATTTACTTCTGATTTCACTTTGTTTTATGCTTGTTTGCTTGTTCTGCACTTGTAGTTTAGTTTCACATGAAATCATGTCTGACTCTTGAAACAAGCTAGGTAAAGTACAAGAGGACTTGTACAACTATCACTACTTGGTTATTTGTCATCCTGCCTTTGTATGAAGAACTTGTTATCTTCATTCCATGATTCGCCAATGGAAAATACGTAATGTTCGAAGTGGACCTTGGTGAAAACAAAATGCTTGTGCGCTAACTACTGTCACCTACTCTAGTAAGTTGTTTTTGGGTTAACTCTTGGAAGCTTAGTCAAGTAGATTAAGGTGAGGGGGAAAACCTTAACAAGCACATTAGAGTTATATAATAAACTACTTCTCTGAAGGAACAACCTCTTATTTCCTCGATAAATTGGGATCCCTCTTCCACCTCTGAAATAAATGAGTACTATGTAGAGTTATGAAAATTGAAAAAATGAAAATTTCAAAATTTCAAAATGAATATGGTGAAAGAAGAGAAAGGCTACCTACACAGGGAGGTGACAAGTAACTCCGTCAAGGTACTGACCAGGCTCCCTGGTAGTGGAGCGATGTTTGCATTCCTACGTGACTCTGTTGGGGTATTGTCTAGGCTTGCTGGTAGCAGAGCAACACCAGAGATGAAACTAAGACTCTGATGATTACATTGCTTGTGCAACAATATACCCCTCAACCCTAATCGAAATAGTTGTGTTGGCTTGGCTTGGAATGTGTGTCAATCAGCCAAGAGCTTGGAAGATTCTACATCTTACAATCAAGTGAGTGTGAAGACCAAGATGAATTGGGAACTGAGCAATACTTCTAGAGGTGTTAGACTTGCTTTTCACAAACAAGTCCCATTCAAAGAGCTAGAGTTCTACAAGTGTGTTTCCAAGTGTTGTAGCAGCTAGAACCACCCTCCAAAATGTTTCTTTAGCTTTGTTTTGGAGCCTCCCAACCAAAAAACCTCAATGGCATGTCTTACACTGTCAAGTACATAAGCTTCAATGGTTTTATAGCAAATTCACAACCTGTGCATGATAGATTGTTTCATCCCCCTCATAGGTTGTTTCTCCAGATTTGGTCTAGCTATAGGCTGAGCATATGCCTCAAGAAATTGCACAATTCTGGATGGGAACTAGCCTTCCCTCCAGAAATTGCGCAATCTTATCTAGTAGCCTGCTGGGCTCTAGAATTGTGCAATTCTGCCTGTCAACCTTCACTGGAAAAATTGCGCAATCTCTCCTAGAAGGACTGCTTAACCCAAAAATTGTGTAATTCTATGTAGGATTCAGCTTCTCAGCCCAAAATTTGCACAATCTCTCTGGGCAGCCAGCCCAACTCCCTCCTGGAAATGCACAATTTTCCCCCTTAGTCAAGTAGGTTGTTGCATGTGTAATTGGCTTGATCAGTTCTAGTCGGGACCAAGAAAACTTGACTTGCATGCATGGGTTGCTTTTTCTGAAATAACATAAAGAAACATGCAAAAAGCATCCCTAAATTTTAGGGAACTATTTTTAGCAGCTAGAAGTTACATGCAAAGATTGTTTTAGAATCCTTCCTCTAAGTGTCAATTTTTCCTAGATTTGTGGCATGTGCAGCATGAGCCTCAAACTTATTTATTTGACGCTTCAGAGCTCACTTATTCACATCAATCTTGGAGCTCTGACATCCCACAACACATAAAGGAATATTCAACACATCCAGCTCAGCTATTTATGGGTAAGTCCTCTTAACTTGTCTTTTGCAGCATTTCTGTAGCTTTTTGTGTTTTGGCTTGTGTGAGACTTGATTTATGTGAATGCTTTCTATTGTTTGCATGCATATTAACTTGTAATAGCACCATTTCAGTTTTTGTTAGCATCTCACTATTGTCGCATGCATGACATTGTTTTAGACGAATGGTTTTCGATTCAGCGACTTGCTTCACACACATGTATGTTGTTCCATTTTCTGAATCTTTCATTCATTGTATGCATGCACGATCATTCACTTCTGCTTACACTTAGTATCTCCATTCATTCACATTCACATTTTCTTTCAGTGTCCAATTGGTGGGTCTAGGCAACCTTGGCCTAGACTCTACCTCACCAAGAGAGAATTGGGAAATCCTAAGAGGGAAGGATCTGCCTTCCTCTCAAAAAATGTGCATTTCTTCCTAGTGATTGTCCTTCAGTCTTGCATTGTGCAATTCTGAAAGGCAGTGGATGTTAGCCCAGAAAATTGTGCAATGCAGTCACTCGGCCTACAACCATTGCGAGTAGAAATTGTACATTACGTGATTCCAGCTACCAGCAAGCCATTCTGGATTGCACATTGCACAATTCCAGTAGCCAACCAACCTCCCAGCAACCAAGACTACCTTTGTCATAGTTCCAGCATCCAATCTCTCAACCTCCCAAGAAAATTGTGCAATCCTTTCCAGTTAATCCCTAGGTATGTTGCATGTCGTTCCTCAAGTTTGCTTTGGTTTCACTGATAGATTTATTTCCATGCATGTTGCTATGTCTCTAGATCTAGCAGGTGTTCATCCACCTCTCAGTAGTTCAGGATCAATGGCCTCCAAGAGACCAGGATCAAAGGAAAGTGATGGAAGTGCAAATGGAGCAGCAGTTGAGTGAGTGTCTACAAGTATGCCAATCTATAAATACACCAAGTTGATTGTAGACAAGGACATCAAGCTAAAATGGAAAGAGGTGAATGATGCATTTGCAGACACATTTGGGGAAGATCTCAAATACCACCAAGTCTATGTGAACATCCACAAGTTCGGCTTGTATTGGATTGCATGCAGGTATCCCATGCTCCCTTGCATGGACATAATACATTGGGTCGTCTTGCATAGTGATCTCAAGACGATGACATTGAAGAGTGTCAGAAGGATGGATATTTATACCTTTAGGGCATAGGATTGTGAACAAATGTATCACATGTCGAAACCCATGATCAGCATGGAGACACCCTTCAACATACCCAGCAGCAATGCCAACTCTAGAGATATCTTGAAGAATTGGGTGAAGAAGCAGGCCAATTTCAAGATGACACCTAACTAGGCCTACAAGATGAATATACCGCAGAAAGATTATTCATACTTGGTCATCATTGCATGTGACTTCTATGTCCAAGAGAGCACAAAAACCTTCCCACAAAGTTGGGTGATCGCATTGGACCAGCTGGCTAGAGAAGGCAAGAGCTTGACAGCTGCCCAGAGGTCAATAGGCAGAAATCTACATGTCTGCTTACATCTTGGATGCAATCTCTGCCTATGAGGAGTTCCTACGATTGAAGTGGGCATGGACATTAGTGGAGACCTCTGTGAACACTTATTGTAATATTGTTGTCCGAATGCAGTTTCAGAGGAGTTATCACGCAACTTTTCAATCATTTTGTCACCTCGGTGTACAAGATGATATTTGAATAGGATCCATCCTGCATGTCGAAGGAAACAATGGAGGCATTGATTGATATAGTAGATTGGTATGCCTCAACATCTGGCACCTTCATATGCATGCACAATGCGGAGAAGCCTCCACATGTTCTGCCGAAGTTTGCCTTGGACAAATTTGTCATGCAGGAAGTATCATATCACATCTCCATAGGATTGTCTGCTAAGTTACATTGGAAGAAAAAAGCACCTTGGCCCGCTCTTCTGTTGTGGATCGGGTTATACGAGATACGAAATTTCAAGCATGTAGATGTTGAAGTAGAGGAGATTAAGAAATATCCATTCAACGCCTGGAGCTTCAACCCCTATGACCTGCATTGTTTTGTGAAAGACCACTGCACGAGAGTACAATTTGCTTGGATCCACGGGGCATGTCATTGGGTGGAGGAAGACCCATGGAGATATTGTCACAGCTTCTCCAGATCCAATGAATAGATCAACCTCACTATGGAATATTTAGCGAAGCAACATCTTAGAGAGCACTAGAAACAATAAAAGTAGACATAAAGATACCAGTGCAACATAGGAAAGAGGAATATTGTCGACAACTTGGAGGAGGAACGAAGTTGCAAGTTCTGAGTAGACCCACTTGTGCAGAAAGCATCTTTGGCAATAGAGGGGAAGGGGAAACAATGCGATAAGAGGAACTCGCAAAGGTAGAGAGAAAAAAGGATAATGGAGGAAACAAAGATGGAGTTGCATGAGTTGAAGAGTATCTTTGGAAGGAACAAGAGCTGCGAAAATAGGAGAAGGAAGTGTAGCAGGAACATGTACAACAAGGGGTACAACATGTACAAATAGATCAAACTACTGTTGTGTAGGTAGTCGACTCATCCGAATAGCTGGCATCAGGAAGATAGGGTGAGCCATCACAGGAGTAGGACTTTGCTGAAGATATTGAGCAAGCACTTGAGCAGATGGATATGGACATGGAGCAACATGAGTTAGAGCAAGACATCGACCTCATGCCTCACGACCAAGAGGTCGACCCACCAACTTCATCAGATCCAGAAGTGCAACAAGTCCCAAGAGACCAAGGAGACACTGAGATTCTTGGAGACAATCCAGAGGAAGAGATGCACAACATCTCATTCGATGAATCCCAACATAGAGTTGTGCAATCTCGCAGAGTGTCAACTTTGGATGATCACACATCTCCTACACAGCCTGAGGAATGAGTGATTGTGTATAATATGTGGAAACATTCAACAACATTAGCCGATGCTACAGAGCATATGCTGAATCCACTAGCTCGAGTGTTCGCTTCCTGGTAGCTGAGAATGAGTGAATGGCTAAGGAATTATAGATGGCCAAGCAGGGAGGAGAATTGGTTATAGCGTCCACCCGAGTAGACTTGAAGAAGGCAATACTAGATGAAGTATTTTCCCTTGACACAATCTTGCAGGAGTTGTATTCCAAGTTTGGTACCGTGCATAAGGCAGTTGTCCATCTCAATTGTTGGCAATAATGATGCACTAGGAGAGCATGTGTCTTGTCAAGCGTGCATGACGTTGTTGATTACATGAAAACATGGACAATGAGATACAAGGGAGCCCCTCTACACTTACCTAAGATGATGAAGCCCAAAGTGGTCGAGCTGAAGGCACACATCTGGAATCAGATCCAGAACTATGAATATCTCCCGCAGTTCATCACTAGTCTACAGGCTTCCCATGCATAGGTATTTAGGAGTATGGATGTTGTTGTGCACACACATGCAATCCATTCTATTGGGACACTCACTTAGGTGAATACAAAGGCACAGGTCTGACTGGAGATTGACTCATACTTTGATGAGTCGATGCACATAGCCACCAGCCTAAACTTGGTGATCAATGCAGACACCATACACATGTATGTTTCTAGTCTGATCTCACTCAAGATAATGATGCTCATGTTATCATATGAGTTGGACAGAGGAGCTCAAGCAGTGTACCCAGATGCTATGGAGGCAAGAGTTCATTTCCAGAGAGATGTCACCTTAGAGTACATGGACACCATCGAAGAGTATCGAGCTTTCCATCAGTTCATTATTATTGACCACCATGAGGATGTTGATGATGTCTTCCATGGCTTGCTAAAGCCTACTTTGTCTCACATGGGTACATGTTTAGATTGTATGTAATGTCTTTTCAAGTGTATGTTCAAGTGTCGATAGTTGGATGTAACAATTATAGAGTAGATGAAGAGTCATGAGGGTAGATGAACTATCACAAAGGGGAATCTCAAGGGCCACCCCACCCTTTTCTATATATGGTCCCTCATAACTCATTGTATAGGCGTTTGGTCAACCAGGCTTCCAATAGGAGTATCTTAGAGAAATCTTGGACAATATTGTAATGAGCCTTGGCTTCTCCATTGTGCAAAGCTAGTATATCTCTTAGGAGGAGGAGGCAGTTGTGGCTAAAACATTCTTCTGTTGGAACTAGTGGTTGGACATGGATGTATTGTATGACTAGAACTTACACTCTTTAATATAACAGATCCAACATGTTTCATGCATATGTCGTATTGTACTCCAACTATCTTGTTTAATCTAAATGATATATGTATTTGTTTTCTTACGCATGCATGTATGGACTATTCAGTATAAGTATGTACGAATCTTACTGAAATGTGTTGATTGGTTTAACCATCACTTTGGATTGCTCTCTAACTTGCATTTCAGTTTGTGATGCATCTTCGCTCGTGTGTTCCCTTCCAAGCCACGTGCTATCACAAGTTTCCAATGGGTGCACTCACCCCACTTTCCGTGTGTTAGAATTGTTCATACACCTTCCTTGACTCACCGCAATTGTCACACCCTTGCTACCAATAGGGACATCTTACTTGCCTCTATGTGAAACTGCGGTTAAGGCAATACCATACAACCCAGTAATGGGGCTTCTACACTAAACCGTCTAAGGTCTAATTGGGACTTCTTACCGGGGAGACCCCTAACATATTGGTGTGTCCAACAACTTCAACAGATCTATATTTCCTCATTGGATAACCACACGCGTGTTGGAGGGTCGAGTTTGATTGTTCTTGACCAAGCTACTTTAGTGATATTTGATTAGGAAACAAGAGTTGACCACAACTGCAGGGGTTGATTGCAGACACAAGAGTTTTCCATAACCACAAGAGTTGATTGCAGACTGTAGTAGTTGACCGCAGGATGCAAGGGTTGATCACATTTTGCAAGGTCAAAATATCCCATAGGGTGACTATTTGACCAAATGTTGACTTTTCACTATTTTGGCTAATTTGACTAGCATTGACTTACTGCATTTTGACCAGGTTTGAATGGTTTTTTGGCTTGGATAGTGGAATATATTTCTAGGAAAAATGGATTTTCAAACCCTGCTAAAAATAATTCCTCCTAAATAAAAGTTGTCGGGTTTCCTAGGGTAATAATATTGTCTCTATTGTACATGGTGTATTTCTATGATCTTTAATATTTTTTCTACATTTACTTTTGATATTTTATAAAGTGTAATTTCTAAACGATATCAGTGGCATAAGAATATTATGTGTAAAATCATTAGGAAGTAAATATATGGAAGAAAATAGAATTCCATTGTGTACTTTAGAAAATTCAACATGGAATCAGAGATTTGTTGAAAGAGAAACCATTATACTCATCCTAAGAGGAAAGTGTTCAACAACTTGAGTGGATTTTATATCTCTTACCAAATGGTGTCAAGTCTTAGAATGGAAGAAAGATTGGATGGTGTTACAAATATTTAGAAGGAATTTATTCTATAGTCAAGAGAAAATCCTTGTTTCCAATCTTTTCAATTCCAATACGAATAGTGATATTTGATTGGTGGACAATGGTTATTCTAGACACATGACATGTTTTCAAGATTATTTCATTGATTTGAGTGAGAGGGAGGAATATATATATTATTAGGATAACCAACCCAAGAATTAGTGCCCAAGGAGAAGAATATGAAGGATATGTGAAAGGTCAAGTGCTTCATTTTCCATAATTTTTTACACTATGCCTCCCAGTGTTCTAAGAGAAAAAGGAAGATAAAGCAACATGAATGAATAGGCAATGTTGATGATAATGATGAAGAGGATACACCTCAGTAGAATTTGTAGATTTTTCAGAAAGGGAGTTGAAAATATTTAGTAGTTTCTTCCTAAATAAAGAGATAAGTACTTCCAATAATATTTTTTCTCCCTTGATTATTATTACTATTTTCATTTTTGGCTAGCCACTTTTCCTTATATTCTTTGCTTAGTTATAATTTTTTTCTTCCATGGCCTCCTAAATGGAATTTATAGAAATGAAGAATAAATCCATGGTGGATATTGCAAAAGAAATGATTTATACGGTAAATGGAAACATAGAAGCGAGTTTTGTGGCAAGAGGGTTCTTCCAAAAAGAGGGAGTGGACTATGAGGAGATTTTTTTCTCTAGATTCCAAATGGTCATGTTCTTGGGCTTGAGAATAGACTCAATGAGATTGATTGATGTTCAAGAGGGAGGGTTATACAAATCCAGGACTATGCCAGATGATTGGAAGAGCTTCAAATTTCAAGGGAGAAGATAGTCAAGAAGAGGAAGGAGCATCATTCCAAGAAGATTTCATGGGTTGAGATTGTGAGATAATATGCTCAAAGACAGGAGGTCTCTAGGAGTTGTATGCCTTATATGAAGGGACCATTCTAGAAAAACAAGTATGCTTCAGTGATAGAGGGAGAAATAGTGGTAAGATGATTTGTTTTCATGACAAAGGGAAAAGCCAAGATTGTTGCAAGAGGATATGCTTCAATGTCAGAGGGAGAACTCAGTAAGAGTGACCATAAAGTAATTATGGTGATGGATCCATTGGAGGAAGCTAGTTATTTTTTGGTTGAGTCAAGGCATCCAGTAAAAAAAGTGTTGAGGTACTAGTGTGGTACAGTTGGATATGGTTTGAGATATGTCTTAGGTGGTGAAGTGAGGCACACATATATATAGATTCAGATTGTGTCGAGAGTGTAGAGGACAGAAAGAGCACCTTAAGGTGTTGCTTCATCTTGGGATCATCTATGATGTCTTGGTTTAGTAGGAAGAAGACTTTTGTTGCATTCATTACAACAAAGACAGAGTATATTGCAGCAATTTCTGCAATTCAGGAAGCATTGTGGTTTAAAAATCTATTTATAGGGATATTTGATAAGGTTCTAGAAATGACCTTGATATATTGTGAAAATCAAAGTTGTGTCAAGTTTTAAGAGAATCCAATTTTTCATTATAGGTTGAAACACATTAAGATGAAATACCACTTCATCTATGACATGGTGCAAAATAGAGTAGTGAAACTCTAGTACATGTCCACGAATGAGTAGATTATGGACATTCTCACCAAGCCTATTTCTAGAACAAAGTTTGGATACTTTAGAAAAAACCTTGGTGTGATGCAGAATGTATCCCTTATTGAGTGGGACTATTGACATATTTGTACGATTAAGAAAAACATCTCTTGAGAATCCAAAAGGACTTGGATAGGAAATGTTGATTTGACCAAGACACATGGGTACACTCACCTGATTAGCCTTGAAGGACTTTGGCTAGATCATGTTGATTTGACCAGAAGTGAATGAATGAGGGTAATTTGGCTAGAGGTGAATGGTTTAGGGGCACATACTCTCATGAGAAGCCATGAAGGAATTTGGTTGGGTCGTGTTGATTCACAGGGGCTTCACTAAGAGAGAAATAAAATACCACATGTATGCATAGTGGGAATATATATTGAGGAAAAAATGACATAATATATTGAGCATATAATAGAGGGTAAAGGGTTTTTGTATTGGCAGGTACAAAAAATGGAGCTCAAAGTTAATGAAAAATTATAAATCGGTATAAAAAATGTTAATGAAAAAATGGATACCTACAATATCTAGTGAAAGTAGGGGTTTTTTAAATTGAGAAGGTGTATTGGGTTCATATTGGTAGGGGGTTAAATAATGTGATTTTTAGAGATATTTTCCATATGTAGTAAAATTAAGGGTATTATTTAGTATTCCACGAATGCACATGATGTGTCATAGGTTCATTGAGTTAAGCCCCCATGTATTGATTTAACCAAAGGAGATTGATACATTTGCCTAAGGATCCATAGGGGACTTTGGCCAAGCCATGTTGATTTTTCTAGGGGTAAATTGCCCAAAATAATGTGATTTTTAGAGATATTTTCCACATGTAGTAAAATTAAGGGTATTATTTAGTATTCCATGAATGCACATGATGTGTCATAGGTTCATTGAGTTAAGCCCCCATGTGTTGATTTAACCAAAGGAGATTGATATATTTACCTAAGGATCCATAGGGGACTTTGGCCAAGCCACGTTGATTTTTCTAGGGGTAAATGGCCCAAAATAATGTGATTTTTAGAGATATTTTCCATATGTAGTAAAATTAATGGTATTATTTAGTATTCCACGAATGCACATGATTCATTGAGTTAAGCCCCCATTTGTTGATTTAACCAAAGGATATTGATACATTTACCTAAGGATCCATAGGGGACTTTGGCCAAGCCATGTTGATTTTTCTAGGGGTAAATGGCCCAGGAGTCACATTTCCTACTCCCAAATGGAGTGATTTATAAACATGGATGTGAGAGTCACAATGCTTACTTTAGGATGGATTGATCTATAAACATGCATTAACATTAAAATCTCATGAACTTTTCTTAAGGAGGAAAAATTTTAGATAAGGGGAAATACATTGTCGCTAAGGAGAATACCTCCCTAGCTAAAAGGGAGTGTTAATATTTTGTATCATCGAGAGGTGTTCTCGCATGCCTAAGTTGACCTAGAAAAATAAATAAAGGTTAAATAAAAAATTTTGATTTTTGGAGATTCAAGTTGGACCAACTCATGAAGGGACGTGTCCCTTTACATATTTCACCTCATTAAACTTGTATGAATAGGCATTGTGACCTCTCATTTTATCCATCAAGCAAGGGTAAGCATAAAAAAAGGACAAACCAATTTTGTCTTAGGTCTATATTTCTTTATTGGACAACCACATGTGTGATGGAGGGTCAAGTTTGAATATTGTTGATTATTGGCTTGAGGGGGATTGGACCTAGGTTTAGAGTTAGCTACGCTAACCAAAAAAACCCTACACTACTAGCCATTTTAGCAACAACTCGGATAGCGCTGGCTACAGTCTCACTCGAGGCAGTATTGAGGGATGCTAGAACCAGGATTTTGCATCCAAAAGGCTATGTGATGTGGTTTAAGGTTCTTTATGCAGTTTTAGTTCAGATCTGACCTTCATGGCCCTTATTCATGAGACTTAGACTATTTCCAGTTAAAGAAAGTTATAAGCTTTGCATAGCTATCTAATCATGCATAAAACAACATCTAATAGTTGATCCAGATCTTTGTGGAGTAATTAAGATAAAATACGGAAAAATATCATTTAGTTAGTAAATACAGAAAATACATAGTGCATAAAAATGGACACAAATTTTATTCAAATATATTTCTATTACTTTAGATATTCTTTTACAACCTTTCCAAACCCCGTGCACATAACTGTAGGGGGTCGTGCATTCAGTTGCAGGAGCCTTCCCCTTCAACGAAAACACAAAAAATCTACAATTATAGACCCAAAATCATGTCATCATGAATTACTTAATTCCTTTAGACTTTCTAGGAAATCTCTTTATATGTCATTCACTATTACAATACCATTGTCCGCAAACCATGGGTGGATCTCAAAACAATACCAAAATATAAGAGGCTTTTACCTTCCTAAAACCCCTTGACTCCTATTTGACCTGCTCTACTCCCACTCCACACCTCAAAATGTAGAGACTTACAATATTTAACAAAATTGACCCAGGGAACCCCGTCCCAATAGGCCCCCAACACAATTATGTGACTCGTCCTTGAGTCACTCTACTGGTACGCTCTGGATTTTTTCTTTTAGGTAGTTGAACAAAGACTTCATTGGTTGAAGCACCTTCTTGCATTGAACGGTTTCCTGTCACACTTCTTCCACCAACATTTTTGCAGTTGGCTGATTTGCTACTAAGCCAATGGTTTGTTGCGTCTTTGGCATACTCTTAAGTGTGCCTTCCACAGTATGTGAGAGATACCTTTCTTCTTCCTCCCATGGATACATTCGTGTAGTGGTGATATTTATCTTCTTCCGCATCTCCTCGATATTTCCTTACAGGGATGTCCCCTCTTTCAATTAGGTGAACCGTTGCACAATGACTACGGTGTGCTTCATTTCCTTTATCTCATCATATTGTAGCTTCTTATCCCAAATGGCAACTTTGATATTCTTCACCTGTGGGTCCTCGTACAGTGAAGCCCACAATTCTAGAGCCTCATCAAACAATTGGCTACACTCCTTTACTACATCATTGAGCTTCATCCTGTCTATTTTGATGGCAACCTTGTGCTTCTCTTTGATCTATGGTGGTGTGGTGGGTTGCAGCTTCAAATGAGGGTTAGTAATTTGAAGTTGTAGATTGAAACAAACTTTATCCACCTATGCCTTTTATTCTCTAAATGCATTTGCCAGCTATTTCACTTTGTCTTTAGAAGCAACCTCTAACTGAATGTGGAGCTCGGGGAGCTCACTACATACTCTTGAAATGACCTGCTCCAGTTTCATCCTTCTTGCAGCTGCCTCATAATGTCCCTGGAGAGATTTGTGTTTTTCATCACACATTTGTTGATTGGTGATATGTGCATCCTTGATCACCATGAGAGCTCATTGCTCTTGCACCTTAAGCTCATTTACTACACCTTGGTGTAGCTCATGTAGTGTGGATGGGGGAGTGCCACAAGGTTAATACTTATGTGTTTGGGTAGTTGGGCACTCTCCCATTCTGTGGCCTTGTTCAAATATAAGGATCCATTAGGAAGGGTTACAACATGGACCTATGAGGTGAGGACTGATTGCAAACTACCTAATGTCGTTGGCTTTGCACTCACTTGAGACTGGCTTTCTTGAACCACACTCACTTAAACCTGGCTCACCTAAACCTACAACTCTGTGAGGACCGCTTTGACCTTTGACAAAATAGATTGGTAACTAATCTTCAATATGGCCCCAAATTTCTTATGTCACAATCTGAACAGTGTCTCTAATCTCATCGAGGTCCCCCTTAGTGAGTACCATGGCCTCTGTACCAGCAGTCTTATTGGACTTGTGCTTCTTATTTGCACCTCATGTACTTCATTGTGCTCACCCTATGGTTCCTACACGGTATTTTTCTCTAAAATGATGGTCACCTTCTTCTTTTCCTTCTGTGCTAGTTTATTGGTTCCTATTATGCCTTTGGCACTATTCCCCATGATACCTTCGACAACATTCATGGGAAAAATCTAATCAGTCAACCACTTAAGGACTAACTACGTGATATCGTCTTCTGTGATGAACAACAAAAATGTCGTCCATTTCTTCGTCAGATCGCACCTTGGGCGGATGTATACATGATGGAAATCAGCCTTAAAATCTATAATGTGTTGATTTTTTTTTAACAAAGTAGGTGACAACCTTGGATTTTGGTTAATAACCATATGTAATTCCAACTCAAACAGTACCTAAAAAATCTTGTTTTCAATGACATGGCCATGGTCCTTCATCGTCCTCAGTGAGAAAAATTTGTAGCCTCACACAAGACTGGATCTGTCGCTGGGAACTGGGAATCCTCTAGCATCCTCTAAGCTATGAGCACGATCAATAACAGTAGCCACACATAGTGTAACTCTTTTCCTTCCTCTTGGGCTTCGTGGAAATCATCCAATATTTCTTGGTAGAGGTATTGTACCCAATTGGATTAAACCTTCTCACTGCACTATGCAACTAAGGATACCACTGGTGCTAGTACTTCATTGGCACAACACTTCCTCATAGTTTGTCCTGCCAATATTTGTGTAGAAAACCGCATAGCTTCATCCGAGATAGAACTAATGGTGTATCCCCATGACTTATTCACTAACCTGAAGTCGTTCTTCATATGATCCATGAGCATTTTCTCCTATGACTTCCCCACAAAATCATATGTGGATTTCACGCCCTGATATGCTAGCGTGGTGATTCTTTAGACCAACATATCATCAATTGGGATGGGCCCTCCTAGCCAGAGGCACCCATCATGAATTGGCGCCAAAAACTAATGCACACAGATGGTATTAATAGTGTTGTGGCTAAAATGTGGGATGTTCAACATGTTGAGCGACCCTATGTGCTCAATACCTGCCACCCACTTCATCGGTTCAAGCCTTATGACACCCACCTCCTCATAATAGACTGATTTCAAGTGTTTACTGTGTTCTAATTGTGGAAATTTCTCATGATCACCCAAATCCAAATATTCCATATTTAGAAATAGTACCCAGGTCAACAAGTCACACTCAATAGGTACTTCCTCCAACAACAATGGTGTGAATACCTTGAATTTCAATGAGTCAGGGTCCTTAGTTACTTTGGTAGTTGGTTTTCTTGGGGGTATATACAATGGAAACTGAGAAATTGGCTCTGCGCTCTCTTCGCTAATATTTTCAATCCCCATAGTTAACTCTTCTTCATTCAGGTCATGGGGTTCCAATGGCTGCTTGATTTTATCCATATGAACCCTCTGCCTATGCTCAGTCGGGATTTTTAACGGTGATTTCTAAATTGGGGCTTGTTATGGCTTTTTCTTCTTTTTCTCTCCTGCTATGGAGGCAATAGGTTTTTGCCTCAGTGACCTAGGTGTTGTAGAAGGGACTGGCAGTGTTGTAGTCATGATATTTCGTACCCCTATCTTCAATAATTCTTGCTTAACTTCTGCCCAACTCTAGTAATCGAACACATAGTAGCTTACTCAACTCTTGAAGCACAACAACACATAAAAAATTCTCAAGAAATAAAGTGACCAAGTGTGGAGTGGGGTGCAATATTTATAAATCGATTTGAATTATAACTATTTGTTTTCCCACAAATATTGCTCATAAATGTGATTTTGGTGGCAGATCCCCCCAGATTTGTGCCTTAAGTGCACTTCTCCCGCTCTTTTTAATGAAAAAATAGTTGTCAAATCAATTGTACTTGTTCCAACGGTCAATTTATGGTTAGGCTACACAAAAATCCTCCTTGTGGCACAACTACCTCATCACAACTTCCATCTGTGTGCTCTTCCAACACATCGTGCAACCTTCCTTCTTTGACAATTTTTTTTCTTGCCAGCGTAGTTTATAGTCCTACGCTTTCTTTCAACTGCCAGAAGAACTAAGACTTTCTTGCATCCATGTAGTCATTGCATAGGGGTAGGATCATCCCTATAAAACTTTAGCCAACTCCCATTAATCCTTCCTAGAAATACTTCCCCATTCAACTTTGTGAGCTGAACTGCGCTCCCATCCGAATTGTCTTTAATTCTATATGGCCCTAGCCAGTGCATCTAAAACTTCCCTGGAAACTTGGTAAACTTGTTGTCATACATTAGTACCAAATCACCATTTTTGAAGGTGCGTTTCTTGATGTGTTTATCGTGCCATGCATTTTCTCTAGCTTTTTGTACCTGCTGATGAAAGTCAGCCAAAATGTGGTCTTCCTCCAATGCTAGCAACTCTGTGAGGTGTTCCTCCATCATGTCACATTATTCCATCTTGGTCGTTGCTGTGATTCTTAGGCTGGGAACTATGTACTCCATCGACATTACTGCTTCTTCTCCATAAACCAGTCGAAGAGTTGTTTTCCCAATTTCTTCCAAGTAGTCCTATAGGCCCATAGAACCACTGGTATGCGCACATCCTAATCATTCCTATTAACATTTCATACCTTTGTGAGGGCATTCTCCAAGATCTTGTTGAAAGCTTCAATAGTGCCATTCACCTGGGGGTTATATGGCTTACTCTTTTCATGGTACATCTGGAACTCCTCTCTCAAAGTTGCAATTGTCTCATTTAGGAAGTGTGTCCCTTTGTCACTCATTTGAATTTTTAGGCATCCAAACCTTGACAAAATAAACTCAAATATGAACTTCACAGTAGTGTTCACACTACAATCCTTCACAAGCTATGCCTCAACCCATTTGGTTACATATTCTTTTGCAGTGATAATATAATGTCCTCCCACCTTTTTCCCTGGTGGATGAATAGGTCCAACAATGTCAATATCCACTTATCAAATTCTTGTAAGGTGACCTATAGATTTAATAGAAGTTCATCCCTTTGTGACGGTCTCCTGGTCCTTTAACACACATGACACACACTGCAATATTTCTTGGAATATTTATGTACTTTTGGCCACCATAGTCTTGCGTGTATGATCTTTTGCGTAATGGCCTTACCTGCATAGTGTCCTCCAGCTACACCACCATGTGCTTCTACTAGAATATAGTGTCTTGCAAATTTTGGTACATATTAGTGTAGAAATTCATCCGACCCCATCTTGTATAGTTATCCTACAATCATAGAAAAATAGATAGCTCTGACAACTAGTTGTTGGGCATGGAATCCCCCCCAAAGCATGTTTGGGGCTTAAAGCCCAAGTTTTGACAAAATCTTCATGTTTTGACCAAATCTTGTTGTAAAGCTCCACGAATTGCGGGCACAGCCACCCTAGTTTTGTAATGTAATGTCGGCTGGATAGACCTACCCATGGTCCGCGAACCATGGGATTGTATAAACAGAGAGAGGCTATAAGTGTATAAGATAAAAAAAAAAGAGAATAGAAGATAAGAATTCTGAGTGATTGAGTCAAGTGTAGAGTGTGTTTGTGGGTCGTAGAGTAGGAGAAGGTTCTTCAGCTAAGTGCGCAAAGGCCTATTAATTTGCAGCTGAGTGCGCGGACCCATGCAGCTGAGTGCACATGGAAAGTTAAGTCTGTAACCATGGAAATAATCAATAAAGAGAATTTTGGTTATAATTTTGTGCATTAGTTCTTGGGTTAATGCATGATTGATATAACTTGCAAATATAATGTTTATTTACTGCGCGCACTTGTATGAATGCTTTATGTTGTTAAGTATAACTCAAAGAACTCAAGTAGGCAAAGATAATTAACTAATGTTGGAATATAAGCAAGGTCTTGGGTAATAAAGAAAAACACAGCATAACCCCTAGATAGGGTTTTGCGAAGGCAGTGTATCAGGTCGCGAGGATCGGGAAGGTGCGCGAAGCAACCTGCACGCAAGGAGAAACCGCGAACCAATCGAACTCATTAGACATCTCCAAGGTGTAGAAACTTGGTTCTAACACCCTCCCATACTAATTAGGGTGAGACCTCAGTCCACGCTTGGCAGACTGTTGCCGAAAGGGTCAGTAGTACTGAGATTTGTTTCACTAACTAACTCTTAATCTAGGTCAAGCCCCAACAAGCAACAAATGGTTTTGTTTCCAAGACTGGGATCTACATAAAGATGTCTAATGTTGTATCACTGGAATCCAACAAAGAAAGGAATTGAAGAGTGGCTGGACAGGAAGATTCACGAGTTCACGGCATAGGAAAACATGAATCTGCGATTATCAAAGAAGAGTGGTTATATTGCTACTTCTATATGGAAATCCATGAAATTTTCTTTGCATCCTTCCCTACTGAGTTGTACGAGTGGATTGCGAGGCTAGCAGATAGCCAAGGAAGGTCTAAACTTGACAAAACTATTGTGTGGACTCTAGAGTTGGTGCACAAACTCGAAGCATCGGAAGATAGGATCGCACGCGTTGTCAACCACTGGTTGGAATGAATCATAGGAGGGTTCATCACCGAATTCACAGTAGATACTTTGGTTAGCTATAGCGAGGCAAAACGATGCTTCCTCAACGGACTGTGAGGTAAGTACGTTAAATATTTGAACACCTGGATTAGAATGCTACTGTGAGAAAAGTAGGTTATAAGAATAAATTGATGTTGGGGCTACGAGGAATGGGAGGATCTACAAAAATGAAAGTAGCACAAAACTAGAAACTAGCCCCTTGATCTCTCCTCTGTGCAAAGGCAAAGAAGAACTCACGAAGGTTTCACCAAGAAGTGCAATCAATCTGATAAAGCAGATAATTTTTCACATACCACCCCAACCCACACCACCACCAGTTTCACCATCTTCACCCCCGACTTCATCCATACCACCTCCCCCACCATCATGAAGCAGTATGGCCAACACGATAAAGCTACCAGTGTTCAAGGGAGTAGGGAATGAAGATGCAGACCAATTTTGGTTCATGGTAAAAGCGGTATGGGAAGCAAAAGGTGTCATAGACGATAATATAAAGAAGGAAACATTTGTCAGCGCTTTGCAGGATTGCACACTGACCTGGTAGATTAAGCATTCCAATGACAATGCGAATGCTGGGATACCGGATGTCTAGGCTACACTAAATAGGGAATTTAGTAGACCAAAATCAAAGGCACAATTGATCATTGGATTCAATGAAATCACAATACTATGAGGCGAAACCCCGTGGGAGCTGGATCAAAGGCTGAAGTGCACAATTTGTGAAGCGAACATGACCCTAACAGATGGGCAACACTACGAATGGTTTGTAGCCTCATTAACATCGTATCTATAGAATGCATTGCCACAACAAAGCTAACAACTCAGGCTAAAGCTTTGGAGGTTGTGATGAAATTGCACAAGACTGCGATACAATATCCAAACCTGGAAGTCCAACAGATTCAAGCGTAGCTGAAAAACTTGTCCCTTAAGATGCAGAGTTTGAAACAAAATAGGACGACTCATCCAGAAGTGCGCAATGAGCTATGGTGTGAAAAGTGCAAGGGCTAGGGGCATGACAAGGACCTACCTAGTGTTTGCGAATTACCTCATGGGAGGAGGACCAATGCCATTGTGACCACAGGAAAAAGTAGGGCCAAGTGCGGTGCCTAAATTATGGTGCATGATTTGTAAAATAGGAGGGAAGCATGTTAGAGATAACTGCCATATATTACAAAAGTATATGCAAAATTCCCAATAGTTGTTCTGTAATTTCTGCAAGTCAGTAAGCCATGATGAGTGCACCTGTAGAAGTTATGAACTGATGATGGATTGGACTCCCACCTATAGAGTTCAAGCCGAAACACGGGTCCTTGACCAAAACACAAGGATGGCACGCATCGGATTTTAGGCGCGGGGACGAGGCTGAGGAGGGATGTGACCAGGAAGAGGTCGCGACCAACTGATATGTTACAATTGTTGAGGGCCAGGAGATTATTTCCGTGACTGTACAAATCCAATGTGACCATCGTGCTTGTGTTGTAAATTTTTCAATCATGAGACAGAGGACTATCCCATGCTGATATCGAGATTGTGCGATAAAGGAGCACTCCAACCTCCCCTGACTCAGGGCTTGCAAATGATGCAATCTGAGCCATGCGAGGAAGACCTGAATGTAAATATCTTGCTCCGGAGTGGTATTACAACAGGGGATGACAAAGGCAAGCAGCCTAAAGAAAGTACCTGGGTTTGCAAACCACTAGCAAAGGAACCATAATTTGATTTGGAGCACGCTAAGGAGACATTCATGGAAGCTAAGAAGAGCTTCAAAGATGCCTCCACTTTAGGAAGTAAGGATAGACTGGAGCTGGAAATGGACCCATAGATGCTTACTACATTCTTGGAGACATGCATGAAGCTGCAGTGTGACAGTAAGGCTATGAAGGGTCTGCAAGAACTCATAACTATATGTGTTGGGACCATGCCAGGAGAACTATTCGTAGTCTGGAAGCTCGGGAAGCACGTAATGTGAACAGGAAGAAAGATGAGATTGACCACGTAGATCGAGGAATATGAAATGGATCAAGTGATTTTGGATCTAGAATCAGATGTGAATCTTGCCAAAGCAGATATGGGAACACATGGGCAGGCCTATGCTGCAATGGTCTCCTTCCAAACTGCGAATCGAAAACCAACAAGAGATCCTACCTATGGGAATATTGCAGGGAATAATAGTAGATATCGAAGCTGCGAGTGCACTAGCATATTTTAAAGTGATAGAGATGGTCGATGACAACAATCACTATCCAACGCTATTGAGAATAGATTGGGACACTGACATGAATGGAGTGATAAATCTAAAGAAGCGCAAGATGATTTTTGAGAAACATTCACTCCACGTAGTGGTAACTTTAGACCCTGCGGAAGGATTTTGCTACACAGAGCCAGTGTGTGACTATGATAGTGACAATGATCTTGACTGTATTTACAAGATACCGCGCGGGAGCAAGGGGTAAATCCAACCGTAGATGGCCGAATATCTTGGGAGCACATAATCTCCTGCACATTAGATTCTGACAAAGAAAGCAAGGTTCAAGGGCCATTGATTGAAGACCTTGACATTACCACACCGGTAAAAACAAAGCAGGTAGACATTGGTATGGAGGCGGAACTGAAGTATGAAATGCTTGACGACTACTGGGATGATGCCACAGTGGATAAGGTCACTGAGTTATTCCGTG
Organism: Pinus taeda; assembly: GCA_000404065.3. Taxonomy (NCBI): domain Eukaryota; kingdom Viridiplantae; phylum Streptophyta; class Pinopsida; order Pinales; family Pinaceae; genus Pinus; species Pinus taeda. Next base: position 45,127 of record APFE030859385.1, read on the forward strand.
AGTACCAAGACTTATTCCCAACCAATATCACCGACTTAAAGGGGATCATTGGCGATTTAGGGATGATAAAGATCACCCTAAAACTTGATGCGAAGTCGGTTAAGTAGAGGCCTTACCGCTTGAATCCGAAGTAGAAGGAAAAGGTCCACATAGAAGTAGACAAAATGCTCATAGCCAAAATCATTGAGCCAATGGAAGAATCCAATTGGGTAAGCCCTATGGTAGTAAAAGAGAAGAAGCAGAAGGGTGAGATAAGAATATGCATGGACCTTAGAAAATTGAATGATGCTTGTGTGCATGACCCATTCTTGACTCCGTTCACAGATGAAGTATTGGAAAATTTCGGCGGGCAAGAAGCCTATTTGTTTACTGATGGGTTCTCAAGGTACCATCATATCAAAATCGCACTAAAAGATAGGAGAAAGACCACCTTCATCACTGAGTGGGGCTACTTTCAATCTACCATTATGCCGTTCGGGTTAAAAAATGCACCGGCCATCTTTTCGCTCATAGTTGTTGCAAGATTCAAAGATTATATCCACAAATTCCTAGAGGTCTATCTGGATGATTGGACTGTATTTGGATTGGTTAAGCACCATGTAGGGAGCTTACGCTTAACGCTGGATACTTGTCGACGACACCAAATTGCGCTGAACCTTAAGAAGTGTACATTCCTCATTCCCTTTGGGAACCTACTAGGACATGTGGTTTGCAAACAAGGACTAATGGTAGACCCCACGAAAATTGCAGTAATTTTGAATTTGGAAGCACCATGAAGTGTTAAACAGTTGCACACTGCCTTGGGACATACAGGATACTACAGGAAGTTCATCAAGATCTACACCTAGACCACCATGCCAATGGAGAAACTATTGAAAAAATATGTCACATTCTACTGGAATGATGATTACATGAAGAGCCTAGATGTACTAAAAGAGAAATTGGCCTCCACTCTAATCCTGGTGTTCCCAAAATGGGATGTGGAGTTTCATGTCCATGTTGATGTGTCATGTATAGAGCTGGGAGCGGTGCTCACACAAGAGGGCGGAGAAGGCTTGGATCACCCTATCGCATTTGCAAGTCACAAGCTATCCAAAGCGGAAAAGAACTACTCCACAACCAGCACGAGGGGTTGGCTATGGTATACGTGCTCCAAAAATACTGGCACTATTTGCTAGGAGGACATTTCAAGATGTATACAGATCGTTCTATGCTCAAATACTTGGTCAATAAGCCTCTATTGGGGGGGCGCATATACAGGTGGCTCTTATTGTTCCAAGAATATGATTTTGAGGTCGTGGTAAAGCCTGGATGCCTGAATGTAGGGCCGAATCACTTGTTGCATATTGAGACGGGTAAGGAACCTACTAGTTGGGAGGAAGAATTACCTGACATGCAACTCTTTGTTGTGCGTGCCACAGACAGACACTGTGAAGATATAATCCACTTTCTGACAACAGGGACTGCACCAAAGGAATACTCCGTCCATCAAAAGAAGGAATTGGTGGTGCGCATGGTAGATTTTTCTGTCATTGCGGGGCACCTATACAAAATGGGAAATGATGAGATACTATGAAAGTATGTACTTGAATTTGAACGAAGTCAGATCCTAGTGGAAACACATGGGGGAATTATAGGAGGACACTATGTAGGACGGGTGACTGCACAAAATATTCTCTGTGCAAGGTTGTGGTGGCCAACCCTTCATCAGGATTCAAAAACATACTCTAAGGCCTGCGATATATGTCAAAGGACCAGTAAACCATCGTAGAGGGATGAGATGCCTTTGAATCCACAAATGATGTTGCAGCCCTTTGAAAATTGGGCAATCGACATTGTAGGCCCTATCAAATCCTAGGGAAAAATGGGCGCGCACTACATCATCACCGCAATGGAGTACCTGACTCGTTGGGTGGAAGCGATGTGGGTCAAAGACTGCATAGTCACCATGGCTGTGAATTTTTTATTTGAACATGTTTTGACTTGATTTGGTGCCCGAAAGTCTTAATGAGTGATTGCGGTACACATTTCTTGAACGAAACCATCAATGCACTCATAGAAGAGTTCCAGGTGTATCATAAAAAAAGCACACCATACCACCCACAAGCCAATGGGGCAGTAGAAGCATTCAACAAAATACTGGAGACGATGCTAACCAAAGTATGTAACATGCGACAAAGCGATTGGGACCTACACATACCTGTAGTAATATGGGCTTATAGGACAACGTGCAAGAAACTGACAAGACAAACACCTTTCCGATTAGTTTATGGAATGGAAGCTATCATGCCAATGGAGTATATTGTACCTAATCTGCACATAGCAACGCTCACATGTATGATGGACCATGAGGCCCTAGAAGAAAGGCTCGTGCAGTTGACTTCAACAGTAACTGTTTTGCCCCCTAGTTTGATTTACAGGTTACTCAAAATGCTACATGGAGTATATGTTCTTCCATCAAAAGCTTTCAACATGGTCAGTGATCGTGACAATGGTGGTGAGCCAAGTGTAACTCAAAGCACTCAAGTAGGCAAAGATAATTAACTAATGTTAGAATATAAGCAAGGTCTTGGGTAATAAAGCAAAACACAGCATAACCGCTAGAGAGGGTTGTGCAAAGGTAGTGTATTAGGTCATGAGGATCGAGAAGGTGTGCGAAGCAACTTGCACGCAAGGAGAAACCGTGAACCAGTCAAACTCATTAGACATCTCCAAGGTGCAGAAACTTGGTTCTAGCACCCTCCCATACTACTTAGGGTGAGACCTCAGTCCATGCTTGGTGGACTATTGCCGAAAGGGCCAGCAATACCGAGATTTGTTTGGCTAACTAACTCTTAACCTAGGTCAAGCCCCATGAAGCCAACAAATGGTTTCGTTTCCAGGACTGGGATCTACATAAAGATGTCTAATGTCGTATCACTAGAATCCAACAAAGAAAGGAATTGAAGAGTGGCTGGACAGAAAGATTCATGAGTTCGCGGCATAGGAAAACATGAATCTGCAATTATCAAAAGAAGAGTGGTTAGATTACTACTTTTATACGGAAATCCACGAAATTTTCTTTGCATCCTTCCCTACTGAGTTGTACGAGTGGATTGCGAGGCTAGCAGATAGCTAAGGAAGGTGTAAAGTTGAAAAAACTATTGTGTGGACACTATAGTTGGTGCACAGACTCGAAGCATCGGAAGATAGGATCGCACACGTTGTCTATCACTAGTTTGATCGAATCATAGGAGGGTTCATCACCGAATTCACAGTAGATACTTTGGTCAGCTGTAGTGAGGTAGAACGATGCTTCCTCAAGGGATCGTGATGTAAGTACGTTTAATATTTGAACACCTAGATTAGAATGCTACTGTGAGAAAAGTAGGTTATGCGAATAAATTGGTGTTTGGGGCTATGAGGAATGGGAGGATCTACAAAAATGAAGGTAGCACAGAACTAGAAACTAGCCCCTTGATCTCTCCTCCACGTGAAGGCAAAGAAGAACTCACGAAGGTTTCACCAACAAGTGCAATCAATCTGATAAAGCAGATAATTTTGCGCATACCACCCCCACCCACACCACCACCAGTTTCACCATATTCACCCCCAACTTCATCCATACCACCTCCCCCACCATAGTGAAGCAGCATGGCCAGTGCGATAAAGCAATTAGTGTTCAAGGGAGTAGGGAATGAAGATGCAAACCAATTTTGGTTCGTGGTAAAAGTGGTATGGGAAGTAAAAGGTGTCATAGACGATAATATAAAGAAGGAAACATTTGTCAGCGCTCTGCAGGTTCACGCGCTGATGTGGCACATTAAGCATTCCAATGACAATGCGAATGCTGGGATATTGGATGTCTAGGCTACACTAAATAAGGAATTTAGTAGACCAAAATCAGAGGCACAATTGATCATTGGATTGAACGAAATCAAAATACTATGAGGCGAAACCCCATGGGAGTTGGATCAAAGATTTAAGTGCACAATTCACGAAGCGAACATGACCCTAACAGATGGGCAACAGCACGAATGGCTTGTAGCCTCATTAACACCGTATCTATAGAATGCATTGCCACAACAAAGGCTAACAACTCAGGCTAAAGCTTTGGAGGTCGTGATGAGATTGCACAAGACTGTGATACAATATCCAAACCTGGGAGTCCAATAGATTCAAGTGCAGTTGAAAAACTTGTGCCTTGAGATGTAGAATTTGAAACAAAATAGAACGACTCATCCAGAAGTGCGCAACGAGCTATGGTGTGAAAAGTGCAAGGGCTAGGGGCACGACAAAGACCTGCCCGGTGTTTGCGAATTACCTCATGGGAGGAGGACCAATGCCATTGTGACTGCAAGAAAAAGTAGAGCCAAGTGCGGCACCTACATTATGGTGCGTGATTTTTCAAATAGGAGGGAAGCATGTTAGAGATAACTGCCATATATTACAAAAGTATACGTAGAATTCCCAACAGTTGTTCTGTAATTTCTGCAACTTAGTAGGCCATGATGAGTGCACCTGTAGAAGTTATGAACTGATGATGGATCAGACTCCCACCTACAAAGTTCAGGCTGAAACATGGGTCCTTGATCAAAACAAAAGGATGGCACACATCGGATTTTAGGGGCGGGGACGAGGCCGAGGAGGGATGTGACCAGGAAGAGGTCACGACCAACTGATATGTTACAATTGTCGAGGGCTAGGAGATTATGCCCATGACTGTACAAATCCAACGCGACCATCGTGCTTATGTTGTAAATTTTTCAATCATGAGACAGAGGACTATCCCATGCTGATATCGAGATTGTGCGATAAAGGAGCACTCCAACCTCCCCTGACTCAGAGCTTGCAAATGATGCAATCTGAGCCATGCGAGGAAAACCTAAATGTAAATATCTTGCTCCGGAGTGGTATTACAACAGGGGATGATAAAGGCAAGTAGCCTGAAGAAAGTACCTGGGTTTGCAAACCACTAGCGAAGGAACCATAATTTGATTTGGAGCGCGCTAAGGAGACATTCATGGAAGCTAAGAAGAGCTTCAAAGATGCCTCCACTTTAGGAAGTAAGGATAGACTGGAGCTAGAAATGGACCCATCGATGCTCACTAAATTCTTGGAGACATGCATGAAGCTGTAGTGTGACAGCAAGGCTATGAAGGGTCTGCAAGAACTCATAACTATATGTGTTGGGACCATGCCAAGAGAACAATTCGTAGTCTGGAAGCTCAGGAAGCACGTAATGTGAACAAGAAGAGAGATGAGATTGACCACGTAGATCGGGGAATATGAAATGGATCAAGTGATTTTGGATCTAGAATCAGATGTGAATCCTGCCAAAGCAGATATGGTAACACATGAGCAGGCCTGTGCTACAATGGTCTCCTTCCGAAGTGCGAATGGAAAACTAGCAAGAGATCCTACCTATGGGAAGATTGCAGGGGATAATAGTAGATATCGAAGGTGCGAGTGCACTAGAAGATTTTAAAGTGATAGAGGTGGTTGATGACAACAATCACTATCCAGCGCTACTGAGAATATATTGGGACACTGGCATGAATGGAGTGATAAATCTAAAGAAGCGCAAGATGATTTTTAAGAAAAATTCACTCCATGTAGTGGTACCTTTAGACCTTGCGGAAGGATTTTGCTACACATTGCCGGTGTGTGACTATGATAGTGATGATGATCTTGACTGTATTTACAAGATACCGCATGGGAGCAAGGGGTAAATCCAACCATAGATGGCCGAATATCCGTGGAGCGCGTAATCTCCTGCACATTAGATTTTGACGAAGAAAGCAAGGTTCAAGGGCCATTGATTGAAGACCTTGACATTACCACACCAATAAAAACAAAGCAGGTAGACATTGGTATGGAGGCGGAACTAAAGTATGAAATGCTTGATGACTACTGGGATGATGCCACGGTGGATAAGGTCATTGAGTTACTCCGTGAGTACCAAGACTTATTCAAACCAAGATCACCGACTTAAAGGGGATCATTGGCGATTTAGGGATGATAAATATCACCCTAAAACTTGACGTGAAGCCGGTTAAGTAAAGGCCTTACCGCTTGAATCCGATGTAGAAGGAAAAGGTCCACATAGAAGTAGACAAAATTCTCATAGACAAAATCATTGAGCCAGTGGAAGAATCCGATTGGGTAAGCCCTATGGTAGTAAAAGAGAAGAAGCAGAAGGGTGAGATAAGAATATGCGTGGACCTTAGAAAATTGAATGATGCTTGTGTGCATGACCCATTCCTGACTCCGTTCACAGATGAAGTATTGGAAAATTTCGGCAGACAAGAAGCCTATTCGTTTACTGATGGGTTGTCAAGGTACCATCAGATCAAAATCGCGCTAAAAGATAGGAGAAAGACCACCTTCATGACTCATAGTTGTTGCAACATTCAAAGAGTATATCCACAAATTCCTGGAGGTCTATCTGGATGATTGGACTGTATTTGGATTTGTTAAGCACCATGTAGGGAGCTTACGCTTGATGCCGGATACTTGCCGACGACACCACGAAAATTGCAGTAATTTTGAATTTGGAAGCACCACGAAGTGTTAAATAGTTGCATGCTACCTTGCGACATATAGGGTACTACAGGAAGTTCATCAAGATCTAAACCTAGATCACCATGCCAATGGAGAAACTATTGAAAAAATATGTCACGTTCTACTGGAATGATGATTACATGAAGAGCCTAGATGTACTAAAAGAGAAATTGGCCTTCGCTCTAATCCTGGTGTTCCCAAAATGGAATGTGGAGTTTCATGTCCATGTTGATGCGTCATGTATAGAGCTGGGAGCGGTGCTCACACAAGAGGGCAGAGAAGGCTTGGATCACCCTATCACATTTGCAAGTCACAAGCTATCCAAAGCGGAAAAGAACTACTCCACAACCAAGCACGAGGGATTGGCTATGGTATACGCGCTCCAAAAATACCGGCACTATTTGCTAGGAGGACATTTCAAGATGTATACAGATTGTTCCACGCTCAAATACTTGGTCAATAAGCCTCTATTGGGGGGGCGCATGTACAGGTGGCTCTTATTGTTCAAGAATATGATTTTGAGGTTGTGGTAAAGCCTGGATGCCTGAATGTAGGGCCAGATCACTTGTTGCATATTGAGACGGGTAAGGAACCTACTAGTTGGGAGGAAGGATTACATGACATGCAACTCTTTGCTGTGCGCATCACGGACAGGCACTTTGAAGATATAATCCACTTTCTGACAATAGGGACTGCGCCAAAGGAATACTTCGTCCATGAAAAGAAGGAATTGGTGGTGCACATGGCAGATTTTTCTGTCATTGCGGGGCACCTATACAAAATGGGAAATGATGAGATACTACGAAGGTACGTACTTGAATTTGAACGGAGTCAGATCCTAGCAGAAACACATGGGGGCATTATAGGAGGACACTATGTAGGATGGGTTACCACACAAAATATTCTCCGTACAAGGTTGTGGTGGCCAACCCTTCATCAGGATTCAAAAGCACACTCTAAGGCCTACGATATATGTCAAAGGACCAGTAAACCATCGCAGAGGGATGAGATGCCTTTGAATCCACAAATGATGCTGCAGCCCTTTGAAAATTGGGAAATCGACATTGTAGGCCCTATCAAACCCTAGGGAAAAATGGGTGCGGACTACATCATCACCACAATGGAGTACCTGACTCATTGGGTGGAAGCGCAACGGGTCAAAGACTGAATAGCCACCATGGTTGTGAAGTTTTTATTTGAACATGTGTTGACTTGATTTGGTGCCCGAAAATCTTAATGAGTGATCACGGTACACATTTCTTGAACGAAACCATCAGTGCACTCATAGAAGAGTTCTAGGTGTATCATCAAAAAAGCACACCATACCACCCACAAGCCAATGGGGCAGTAGAAGCATTCAACAAAATACTGGATATGACGCTAACCAAAGTATGTAACATGCAACAAAGTGAATGGGACCTACACGTACCTGCAGTACTATGGGCTTATAGGACAACGTGCAAGAAACTGACAAGACAAACACCTTTCCGATTAGTTTATGGAATGGAAGTTGTCATGCCAATGGAGTATATTGTACCTAATCTGCACATAGGAGCGCTCACATATATGATGGACCATGAGGCCCTAGAAGAAAGGCTCGTGCAGTTGACTTCAAAAATAATTGTTTTGCCCCCTAGTTTGATTTACAGGTTACTCAAAATCCCACATGGAGTATATGTTCTTCCATCAAAAGCTTTCAACATGGTTAGTGATCGTGACAATGGTGGTGAGCCAAGTGTTTTCAAAATCTTGCAACTACCGATTCAAGTCAGGTTGAGCATACCCAGGATATGATGGAATTTCCTGTGCAATAGGTCTTTGCATACCGACATAGGGCATCTACGTTTGGTAATCTTGGTATGGTTGTTGAACAAAACTAGCATAACATGGTTGTTGATAACCAGGTTTAATGTGTAGTTCTCCATAACCTACAAAGCCTTGTTGACCAGAACCTTGGTAAGCTTGATATTGACCAAAACCAAGTTGAGTCTATGGAACATGTCCAAGCTGGGGTTGGAACTGCTGGAATTGGGGTTATTGAAATTGAGGCTTCCACGATTGTTGAATCAACTGTTGTTGTTGTTGGTACAACTGTTGTTGCTTTAATGGTTGTTGTTGTCCAACAATGAAAGGTTGGCTAGGTTTTGAATAAACTATACCAGTGTAAGCCTAGGTTAGTCCAGATAAAGGTATACTAACTTGAGGTTGTTATACAACAACCTGAGGAACTTGAACTTCTTGACCTGAAACTTGTGGTTGCAAGGTAGAAGGATCAATTTGTACTGGTTGAGATACAACAATTTGAACTTGTGACTATGGTACAGTAGTAGAACAGGTTTATTAGGAATAACTAACATAGTTTGCATTGGTTGTGTTGGATACACAAGCCTTGGTTGAACTAGCATTATTGGTTTCCATTGATAAACGCTAATTCCAGATTGACCTGAATACTGTGGGATATTACCATATTGTAGTCCTCCAGAATAAAGAGGATACGGTGAATAAGCATATTGCTCTCCATATGGTGGCAATCTAGTATTTAATGGATACATAGGTCTTTGTTGACCAGATTCCCCAGCTTGATACTGATATGCAGGATCAAAATGTTGAGTTCCCATTAGAGAAGAACCAGGTAAAAATACGGTTGAGGACATGGGAGATGACCATGGTGTAGAAGCAACCCATGAGTGGGTTCCATACAATGATTGGTAGCCTACCGGGATGGATGATTTGACATACAGGTGCAACTCAGGTGTGGTAGAAAACATCGAAGAGGTTGCAACAGAAGATTTTGCTGCAGCTACATCAGATGATATAGTCTAAGATGTCTGAAATGTTGACGTTTGTTTAGCCATAGATAACTGACCCAAAAGTTGTCCTAAAGAATCAATGAGTACTTGAAAAAAAGCAGGATCAAATGGAGCAAAAAAATCAGGAGTATTAGGGTAACGGTAAAGCCCAGTTCCAAAGTGAAATGGGGTTCCAGGTGTGGAATATTCTTCCAATTCCTCCTCTATAGCAATTAAACCTAGTGGAAGAACTTCACCGTCATGTCTGTAAAAGATTTCTGGTGTTGACGAAGTTGAAGTTTCAATAGTTATTGATGTCTGAGGGGTAACCAGTTGATCATCTTCTAGTAAACTAGCAACTTCTGAATGTTCAAATTCGAAGTCCAGATGTTCAGGTAAGTGAACAACATTTTTAGAAAGAGGTTCCTGAACAACTTCAGGATCATATATAACTTCTGTTTGAACTGGGATGGATTCTGGATTAAATTCTAGTTGAACTGATTCAAGTTCAGAAGTACTTTCTTGTTGAGCAACTTGAAGTTGAGAATCAACTTGTTGTTGCACAACCTCGGTTACTATTTCACTAGGATCAGTGCTAATGTCCTCAGGTAATTGTGAAACTTCTTCTTCAAAACCAGATTGGCTAGAAATTGTTGGAGTAACTGGAGTCTCATTACTTATTGAAATAGATGATTTAGGTAATTCAAATTAAGAACTAGGAGTTCTTGATGTACTAGACTCAGTTAAGCAAGACTTCTTTACATGAATTGGTGTCGCTTTGGGAAGCAAGGGCAGTTTACTCACTATTCTCCATGAACGACGAGGTATGGGTTGATGTTCCTCCACAATTGTTGATTAATTTTATTATCAAAAACAAATAAACAAAAAGGGGTATACTAGGCAAAAGGTCTACTAAGCAACTGTGAATTGCATAATACCTCCTGGTGAACCAAGAAGTACAGGTAGGAAACCTCCCCGAATGCTGTGTATAGTGTATCACAATTTACAAGGCGGACGACTTGGTTACTTAAGGATGAATAGAAACCTAGAGTTTTCCTCCCATATATACCCAAAGGTATGTGGAGGCTGAGTTTGTATAAGCATTGTCTAATGCAAAACCACATAGTGAGAGCATTCCCATATACTTTATGTACTGTAACACCACCCTATATACCCGAAGGTACATGGACGAGCTACGATATACTCACATAAGTGGAATGAGGTATCACACTCGGGATGTATTGCAAACAAATTAGCAACAACTGCTTTGTTTTACGATGATGGAACACGTCTCTAGCCTAGAACGACTAAATGTTTTCATTAATGACAATGCTCCATTAGGTAAATTGATGTTTATTTTAAGATGATCTTGCTTAGGAATTTTCCTTTCAAGTTCACCACGTGATGTATTATGAAATTCCTAGGAATGCAACTATCATGATAAGAATTCTTTCCATTCAATTTAATGATGAAAATCCTAGCTACTTAGGGATAGAGAAATCAGATTTCTTTTGATCAAAGAGCAAAGAGCACAATCTAAATGCAAATTCCCTACACTATTCCTATCAGCACACACAAACGTTTTCAATGCAACATGCATGTATTTCTTTTCGATTTCCCTTAATGTGAATGAGCAAAAATGAAAACTAATGCACAATTGATCAATGAACTCTTTTCATAAAAATGACGATTTTGCGACAATTTCTTTTCAAGGAAAGGAAGACTTTATGACACTTTCATTTTCAAAGAAACGAGGAATTACGACACTTTCAACGAAAAGACTAATCATATGCATACATTAATCAAACGATCATTCATGAATGAAAACTTGATGACAATTCAAGTTTCAAAGGAAAAGACGATTTAACGACACTTTCTTTCACTAAAGATCAATCAACAAAAAAACTAACTTTCAACTATAGATTGAAAATGAGAAAGCAAATACATAAGAAACATTTATAAATCCTAGTCTAAATAGGGCCAGGTGAGGAGATGAAAAACTATTTTCAGAGACAAGACATCATTGACATTCAGCAAATCATTCAAACAGGAGAAAATTGGCAAAAAACTTCAACTCCTAGATGGGAAACAGACCCTCAAGGGATCAGCAGGTAGCAATGAGAGATAGTGTGCTTCAACACACTGGATCTATGCAGGAAGTGCATTGTAGCTCATTGTGTCCTTCATTGGGCTACACTGGTGACAGTAAGCCATTTTGAAGGCAATTTTGACATAGTTTTAACTCAATTCTCAATGAAAGAAGACTGAAATTCTATCAACGACCACAAATATAGTAAGTAGAAATGTCTTAAGAGGCTGATAAGCTACTAATATGGATGATCACTCCCCATTGGAGTCACAAATTTTCTTTGGGAAGTTTTAGTGTCTACGGATAAATTCTTAAACCCCTAGACTAGTAGCTAAGTCTAAAACAACAATGCAAGCATTCTCTACCTTTTCTATAAACAATAGATTAAATAAGACAATAAAGAAGCCTGCCTGTAGCTTTTTCTTACTCCATATCTCCCTTGACTAATTTTGTCGCTCCTTTCTATACTTAATTCGCTTGAAGAGTACCTACACATAGTCAGAAGACAAAAATCGATCAAAGCATATGACAATGATCTATTGATTAAACATAGAATGGAATCAAGTACATAGTACACATATGAAAGTATCTATGAATAACACAAGCATATGGAAAAAGATTTAAACACTTTATTTGTAAAAGGAAGAGTTAACACACAATTTGCTTGATTTAGCATCACTCCTCCAGTTCAATCCCATCCTCTCCTCATAACAGGCAAGACACTTTGACATCATTACAATACTTGAAATCAACTCAAGTCACATACTAACAACATCTCCCGATAATTCAATGATTTCCCATACCTGGTCACTTAGATGAGTGGTCTTTTTATAGGTGAATGAAGGAAGTTATGCCATACATGGTGATAATGAATGCCCTCCTAAACTTAGGATTTAGTTCCATGGTGGAAGGGATAAAGGGATTGTTGTTCCTTAACTCCCTACCTCATCCAAATTTGAGCTCAAAGGAGTAGATAAACTTGGGAAACTTCTAGATGCATCCAATGGATAAGAATATTCCAAAACACCAATGAAATTTGCTCAAATTTTCCCAGCGTAGGCCAAAGAGTGCTCAAGTGAACTGCATAGCACCCTGGTAGTGTACTGGTTTGCACTGCAGTGAATCCTAAAGAAGGCCTACTTGTGTTGATCTTCTTAAAGGCAGTTTTTAGATGATTTCAGTCATGGAACTTCTTGGGAAGCTAGGCATTCTAATGGTTGACTTCTTTAGGTCATCTAACAACTGAATTAGGGTTTGATGGGTCCTAATAGTAGTGATCTGTAGGTTGGGGTTGATGTGCCCAAATGGATCTATAGCACCTAGAAATAGATGGGAAAACCAAAAGGATGAATAAGATCCTTGAAGACATGTTACACATGTAGGTAATGAACCAACCTATTAAATGAGGGCGTTTTCTTCATTTAGCTGGATTTCACAAAGATCATAAGATCAGGAACACCAGAAAGCTTCTTTATTGATGACTGCAAAGAATGTGGAAGAATACAACCTGATTCAACCACGTCTCCAAGTGAAACCTTCCTCCAGCTCCATCTAGCCTAAGCCTCAACAATCCTCTTTCAAATTCATACAAATAGATACCATATAAAGGATATGGGCATCTCTATGAGGAAGCAAGGGTTTCCTATAGCTGGGAGTGTAGAAGGCACAATGATAAATCAGACTTAATCAAGGACCAATTGGATATAATATGAATATCCTCTCATTCTCTCCCCTTTAGGCCTTCCCATGAGATGTATTTATATCATTTGAAAACATTTTTTTTAGTTGGGATACAGTTAGGCCACGGGATCCTATAGGTGGGCTTCTAGTGTAACCCATAAACCCCACCCATAAAATAGGTATTTTATATCTTTTAAATATTTTAGATCATATACATGGGCTGGATATCGATGAACCGACGTGTGCACATGATTTTTGAAGGGCAGATTCATGTATGGAATTTAAAATAATGTCTTTTAGTAAATGAACCAAAACTGAAGGGAAAGGGTTGCCCAAGGCCATGACTTAGAGCATCAAATGTACCAGGGTGGTAAATGGTGCTATAATAGATGCCCCTTAATATATGAGGTTAGAAGGGATGCATTATGACTGAAATGTATTAAGTGTATAGAAAGAATCATGCGAGGACATGGGAGGAGATCACCGGATTCTAGCCTGCCAAACCAATGGAAGAGATCAGAAAGAAACCTCATGTCAGAGGTGGGCATAGCCATGTGCAAAGATAATAAAGCACAATATACATATCAAGTTTACATTGGATCCATTATGTATACAAGTACAATGGAAACTGAGAAATACATAGTGGATCATCCTATCATAACCGTAAAAGCATATATCAAGTCCATGTCACAATATCACATATAAAAGAACTGATCAATGATGTTGAAGGAGATACCTGATCACTGATGTCACATAACTAATCCTAAAAAGTACCAAGTCAAAAAGTGGAATAATGTTATTTTATGCAACTCGGGTGCCAACATATGAAATGTTGTTGTGATGAGAAGCAACATATAAGGTGGATGATGTCACTAGCAGCAAACTGGAGGAACTAAAAAGTAAACCAAAATATGTTGATGTAACTCGACACCTTCATCGACCACTAGGTACATTTCTACACTATCGGAATAAATGAACTGAATTCGACCATGTGAGAAATCATTTGATTACTGGTCATTGATGTATATCGTTAGAAAATGCAAGATAACTCACTAATAATGATGATGAGATTCAAGGTACCCCAGTAGAATGTAACAAGTGAGAATAAATGAGTTGAAGTCGAACACTTGAGAGAATATACCAATCAGTAGACATTGATGTATTCTCACTGTCGATAGCAGAGTGTGCCACTGATGATGACAAACCCTAAGGTACTGGAAAATGACTCTAGAACTTATTCCCAAAGAAATGAGTTGGAGTAGATGGGAAAAGATTTGTTGGAAGGAAGGAATTAAGGCATTCCACATCAATCCAATGCGAGTGTAATCCGCAAGCCAATAATTTGGAAGGAATCAGAAGAAGAAAGATGAAGTAACCATACTGAAGCACATTTCTAGTATGCACAAGATATGGCTAGTGCATGATAGAAACCCTTTAAACCAAACAATAATGAAAGCTGACCCAGATGTGAGGAATCCACCAATAGGGTCAAATGGAAACCAAGGTATTGCATGAATCCCATTGTGTGATAATGTAAGATGACATCAAACACAAGGGAAACCACTCAGTCAAAGACCCATAATATTGATCAATGTTGAGCACACAGTCACTTATCAATGATATAAATAGGGCTAGGGTGTAGCTCTAAGCCTACTCTTAAAGAAATTTTTTGAAGTCAATAAGAGAAGACCTACCAACTAGAAGTTAAGGGATGCCTTCTTAACTAGCATGAGAAAAGGCACCAATAGCTTATGTGATATTGAACATAAGCCTGACAGACTAGGCATGGATGACCAAAAAAGAGTCAAGGGGCACCACAGAAAGGCTGACTCAGATTTAGTTCGCTTGAACAAAATAATGACTCAAATGTGACTGTATGGCAGCATATGATAACTTTGTATAAGTTTGTCATGTAGGAGGCATAATAAAACTCTCCATATGATTGGAAGAGATAACCAACCTCAGGAGTACTAACTCAATAATAGGGGTATGTCTCTCCTAATTCAAACTAAAGCCCATCCCAATGGAGCAAAGAATTACTTTGAGTGCTTTGTTCAAGGGCAACACAACTGACTTTTGCTGCCATCAATTATGGAAGTAAAGTCTCGTTCCCGCTCTTTTTTGGGATATATATATATATATATATATATATTATATATTATATATATATATATATATATATATATATTATATATATATATATATATTCATATTTGAAAATCCTAAAAAATAATAAAAGAATGCCTATGGAATAGTGGAAAGAATGAGTTTCCAAATATAGATGCTCTAGCTCCTGGGAGTGGAACATTCCTATGCTGAATGCAAGGTGACAAAACCCATCAATGGCATGCAAAGGAATGTTCTTTCCATGGGAATAAGGTGTCAAGTTGCAAAGGCTATGTGAATGCAAGGTTGATTTTGTAGAAATACATGGTTCAAAAGTGGCTTATACATGAGTCCAAGTGAAGTGAGCTTAAGGCCAAAAGGTACAAATAGTCAACATGAAATGCAGGAGTAGAACTCAACATGTGGGAGCATGTAGGGTATAAAGCCAAAAATATAGTGAAGAAAAAGGAGAATGAAGATTCATCGCAAAAGTCATGGAGGGACTAAAGAGGACTCTTGATCCTACTCAATATTTGCAGCATGGGAAACATATGCTAGAGAGGATATAACTAGGAAGCCCATATAAAGGAAGGTTCTACCATCATGTCATGATTTTATAATTTGGTGAGTGAAAATGGTTTAAGAACCATAACGCAATGGGTTTGATCATATGGAAACATATCGTAGTATGGAGGCTAAAATGAAAAATTCAACAGAAAATGTGATCTTCCCTAACATATTGCCAGTCACAAAAATGATACCTATCATGATGGGTCCGTGATCATGGAATAAAAGTGCTAGAAAAAGTCTCAAAGTCTTCAATTTAACTTGAGAAACAACCTATCCCAGCACTCAAAGCCAAAAGGTCACAAAGTTTATAAGATTAAACTAAAATATAAACTTTGTAAAAGTGGGTTTTTTAAAGTTTTTGAAATCACAATTTGTAAATAGACCTTTTGACTTACCAAGCCTCATTTGTGCTTTAGAAAATTAAGTGCAAGAGCTCTATTGCAAAACCTGACAATCACAATCCACACAATTTCTTAGTGAGAATAGCTATCAATCTTCCAAGTAATCTCCTAATTCAATTTCTTAATGAAATTTTGTACATTTCAAGTATTTTTTCAACAATTTTACTATGAAAGATTTATTTTTGGATTTTTACTCTACACGTACGCGGGTTGGGTATATGGAAGTCACATATTTTGAAGCCCTATACATGACTATGTATAAAGCAAACCCATGTGCATGTAGTGAAGAAATATAAATCATGGATTTAATGGATGAAAATGCTTGAAATTGCAGGATGTGAATTACTTGGAAGGAAAGAGACCATAGTGCAATAGCTAATGAGGTTATGAATGATTGCGTTAACACTAGATGCACTGAGAGGATATGGATTGTTGAATTTTTTCAAAATGTGAAATATGAAAACCAATACAAGGTTGTTGGAAATGCTCATCAATTACTTGGATCTAGAAGAAGATGCATTCGTGATTGACCAAATGCCCTTGGGAATTGAAGTAGAGGAAATATACTTCATTATTGGACTTTCCCGAAGAGGAGAGACAGTAAATTTACAAGGGAAGGCTTGACAAAGCCTTAGTGTGGATACTTACATTCGCATTTATTGCCCTAGAAACATTGAGAAGGTAGGGACACAATTCCCAATCAAGGATGTGGAAATTCTGCCCCTAAGGATTCTCCTTTTTACCATTGTGAGGGTAGCAAGATCATCCTCATTGCACCAAGCTTCTAGTGTTACAATGAGCTTAGTACTAGATTTCAATACGACATTTTTTTATTGGTGCACAACCCTCCTGACCAACATGAAAAAAATCTTACTCCATCAAGAAGAGTAATACCAAACATTTTGGGCATGGTACTATTCTTTGCACTTTTTTCATTGAGAGACTACCGGGACTCTGACCCAAAGTGATTTCCACCATCAACAACCCAAGAGATCCATGGATAGGTAGGTGGGCTGACTTAATGAAGAGACTAGGGGGTGGTGAGGTCCCTAGAATGACATTTGATGATGGGCTTTTGCTTTGGTGGGAACAATAATTCATTTTACATTGACGACTACCCCTATGTAGGCATGGATTTCAAATAGGATCCAGATCTAGTGCTTGTTGTCGGTGCTGCATGGGGTGCCATTGGTTAAATTGTTTTTAATTTTGTAATTCTATTTGATTTTTTTGGATTTCAAAATTATGAATTGAAATTCTTCTTTTCATGAGACAAATATTCTTACAAAATTGTTGTTGGCATTATGGCTAAAGTGTTGTCCTTGATGGCAACCCATTCAGGTGATAGATCACAGTACTTCAAGTCAGCAGCAGAGATTGATGATCAACTATAAAATATTGAAGAAAATAAGGGGTACGCAGGTACACCTTACAGAAGGTGCGTACACGCAGGCCGGTGTTACATAAAGTGCGTACATACCCACAGTTATCCCGTTCAGGAGGTGCGTACCCCCAGTTCACTTACTTCAAGGCAGAGAAAAGCACACGTGGGGTTTCTTATGTTTAACTCTTGGTATTTAGCCGACAAAATTGTGTTATTATGGTTTTGTCCCGTGGTATTGATCCATGATTTGAGGAAGAGCTTGCCTATATAAAGCAAAGGAGATCATTTGGCTTGAGTATGCTTTTGGGTTGAATATCTTAAGAAGTTAGATATGAAATTCTAGTGATGGGTTATGAGAGATAGCTAGATCTAAATCAAGGAGAAACATGAGAACTACAAGTCGGATCTACTAATGGGTTGATATCTCCTCGATGCATGTTCAGATCTGTAGATCTGACAGTCTGGGTTATTCTTGAAGTCTTGAAATTATCTATACCTGCAGGTATGCAAGTACAGTGAAAGAAAAGTGCGGAGATACACAGGCACAGAAGCGCTGCAGGTGCGCAGATACGCAGTCCTAGAAGCACTACAGATGTGGAGGGGCGCAGGCAGTTCATTGGACACAGAGTGCACGTACGCAGGAAGTTTGTGAGGCAGAGTGCCCACGTACGCAGGAAAGCAGTTGGAAACAGTGCGTACTTATACGCAACTGTTATATGGGTGAAGCTGCGTACTTCTCATGAAATCTACTTAGCTATCCATGTTTATCAATGCTGTGTTCTGGGTTTTGAAGTGATGTCTGATTTCTGGTATTAAGTTCTAATAACAGCAGTGATTAATTAAATGTTTATACATTGATGGATGAATGGATCAGGTTCTTAATGACTCATCTTTATGTAATTTGATGGACTAGATCTGGTTGATGACTCACTTGTATATTTATTGATCTAGTGCTTGGGTAATTCAGAAGATTGTTTATGTGCTTCAATGTTGTTGTTGGGTCCAGTATGAAAATTGGATGAAACGTGGCCTTTCAGATTATGTGTTGTGCTTCAGTGTATCCAGTATGAAAATTGGATGAAACGTGGCCTTTCAGATTATGTGTTGTGCTTCAGTGTATCCAGTATGAAAACTGATGAAACGTGGTACCTCGAGGAGAGAAGATTGTAGGCCGGCGCCTATGTACTAGTACTTAAGCTAGTACAAAAGCAAAGGGGAATCTTTGGAGCATTGTAGTAGGTAGCAGCCTGCGTACTAGTAAATGGATCGGCTAGTACAAGAGCAATGGGGGTTGTAGCTCCCGTATTGGTATAAGACTGCATTAGTACAAATATTGTAAAAGGATTTTCTTATTAAGAAGAAGATTGAGATGACTTGCAGTAGGTGGTTTTCTCCCGCATTGGGTTTCCACCTTATATC
>APFE030859385.1:65978-76129 GCA_000404065.3 Pinus taeda
TGTTAACTGATAATATGGTTGATAATGTTATAATGCACTAATTGAAGATCAATTAACTTAATCATAAGAAGTTGTGGAAGTAGCATATATGAATCAGAGTTTGGAAATGAAAAAGTTTTATTAATGTGATAATACTGATTCACCCCCCCTCTCAGTATTATTTACAACAATTGTTTGATCATGATACATATGTTGGACTAGTAAGACCTAAGGGTCTACCCAGGCATAAGCATCATGGAATACATGCAGAGGGTGTTGCATCTAAGACTAAGAGAGTTCTCCATGTCGTAGAGAGGAACTTGGAGAGATTTAATCACTAGGTATCTTTGCCAACAATAGAGGATCTACGAGAGGCAATGCAAAGACACGTTGTAGGAGTACCATGAGATTGGATGCATCTTTTTTGACGGGTGTCTACTGCAATGGTCTTCTTCCAAGATGCACATCTAGAGCAGGGCCCACAGATATAGATTAGAGATGTCTTGATCTTTTTGATAGACATGATTGGGCTTAAGCCCTAATATTTTAGGACATTTTGTCCCGATTTTCTATAATATATTGAACATATAACTTCTATCTATATACAGACTGTTTCATTATGTGAAGACCATATATACAAATTATTTTTTATTATTTTTTATTTTAATGTGATGAATGATTATTATGCCAATATAATGATTGATTAGCTACAGCATGAGAAAATGAGTTTTCTGATCGTGGAATATGAATAAATGTGATAAAATTAAATGGTCTTTGTAATAAACGGACTCTCAAAAATTGGCAATATAAAGAAGGATCTCTCACACGATAAGTGTTGATTAACTGAGACATCACTAGTTGTGAATCCAAGTATACTACTAATGAATCAATAGCAATAGATATTGCTTCAGATAGTAAGTTCAAAACAACAATATATTCAGTAACATTGTTTTAAGTAGGGTTGATACATATGCCTCTTGAAACCAACAGCTGACTGGATGGATAGTGAATAACTGAAGCCACAGAAGCCAGATTTTGAGTATGTCGACTAGCACCATCAGTGAACCCTAGATATAGTAGATAATCCATCGATACTTACCAATGTAGATAAAAAATATTGATATCACTATGAAACCTATAAATAGTTATGCACAATATACACAATATCTACAACCAAGAAAATGTTAGGTAGAAGCCTAGGCATAATGCTTTTTAGGATAGAGCCCATTTCAGGGCTCCACAAGCTTGTTTCCATCAAAATCAACCAATTCGTAAGCTCCTTTTTTCAATACATTTTTAACGATAAAATGACTGTACCACAGGGCTTTTAACTTGCCTGCCCCCAAGGTATCGTTTTCTTGGTCATAGACCAGGACAAGGTCACCTTTAGAGAAAACCCTAGGACACACAGCCTTATCATATTGAATCTTCACTCTCTTTTTATGAGCTTCGTTAATTGTGGCTACATCTTGACACTTCTCATCAAGTTTCTCCAAATAAACAAGGCGTTCTTCAAGACTGGAAGTGTCTAGAAGAAGTTCTATAGCTGATTGAAGAGAATGAATTTCACATTCCAGAGGAAAGAGTGATTCCAAACCATAAACTAGTTGAAAAGGAGCGAAACTTGTGCCAGTCTTAATTGAAATATGGTATGCCCAAAGCACGGGATATAACATGATATGCCGATTGCATCGAGCTTTATTAATTGTCCCTTGTAGGATAACTTTCATGGATTTGCACCTGACCATTGGCCTGAGGATAGTAAGGAGAGGAGTGCTCCTACCAGAAACCTAACTTGAGAGACAATTCAATGACAATCTCCTTTGCAATACCAAAATGACAATGAATTGGTTGAATAGAAACAAGGGTTGTTGTTTCACCATCATTACGAAAAGTGGGAATACCTTTGGCTCACTTAGTAAAGTAGTCCACTACTACAATAATATACTTATGATCCTTTGTCGAAGGCTGGTTACAAGTTGTAAAATCAATGCCCCACATTGTGAATGGACCAATGGTAATAGCATGAAAGATAAAATTTTGATGAGTGCACATTTTTTGAGTATAAACCTCAAAAGGATTCCATTTTTTGACCACTTCAACACAATATCTAAAAATTGAAGGCCAGAAATGACCTTCACGCAAGTTTGTTTGGGTTATAGCAAGCTCAGATAGATGACTACCACAAGCTCCATTGTGGAAATCATTTAGCACTGACTCAACTTCTTCTAACGTTAATCAGATTCAAAGGATTGAATCAACCCCATGATGATATAAAGTGTCACCAATAATAGCATAAATTTAAGCTAAGTGATGCAATTTTCTTTGCTCATCCTTTGAAAAAGTGAGAGGAAACTTTGAAGTCTGAAGATATATTATAATATCTCCATACCAAGGATCTTGTGAAGAAATAAGGAAAAGATGTTAATCAAGGAATGATTCCTCATAAACCATTTCTTCTTTACAAGGCAACTCCAATATTAATTTTGAAAATACTAAATATTCCTTAGATTTGGCAAACAAGAACTTGAGATAAAATTATTGTAAAGTAATAATCCATCTATTATATTTTCCCCCAATCGCTTGCCTACTAAGAAAAAACTGAAATGAGTTGACATCCGCTAAGACAAAAGTTTTTCTAAGAAGAATATAGTGTCAAAGTTGTTGGACAACATGAACAATGAGAAAATATAATTTCTTTATAGGAGAGTATCATAACTCAAGACCAACCAATCCTCGACTCAAATAATAAATCATGTTCTCATGGAGACCATCGTCTTCCAAAACCAGAACCATACAAATGGTTGATTCTGTCACAACGAGATATAAGAGGAAATCCCTGCTATAATCGAGTGGACTCAGTAAAGGAGAAGAGGTCAATGCTTTTTTCAAATCATTGAACGAGCACTAAGAGAAATCATCCCATAGAAATGGAACTCCTTTTTTCAACAATCTCATAAATCCCTCTGTTATATCAGCATAATTGATGGTAAATCCTCAATAAATTCGCTTTCCTTGGAGAATTTGAAGTTGACGGATGGTACACGGGAGAGGAATTAAAGTATTGCCTCAACCATGAAAGGATCTACTTGAATCCCCTCATTAGATATGATGAATCCCAATAACTGACCAAACGGGATAGCGAAAATGCATTTATTTGGATTCAAGTAGATTTTATAATGACAACATCGCTAAAAAACTAATCGAAGATGATGAGGATGATAATTTTTTTTTTCTAGAACGAGCATCTAGGTCATCCAAATAAGCTGCAATGATATGTTTTATATCGTGAAAAGTGTAGGACATGGCTCACTGAAAAATCACTCCAGCATTTTTAAGGCCAAAAGGCATATTTTTGTATGCAAATGTACCCCAGAGGAAGATAAAAGTTGTCTTATTCTGATCTTCAAGAGGGATAGTAATTTGATTATAACCCAAGAAACCATCCATGAAGGAGAAAATCTCATTTCCCACACATTCATTGATAATCTGATCAATAAACGGTGTGGGGAAATTATCTTTTGGACAAACCTTATTTAAATTTGTAAATTCTATGCATACATGGATCATTCCTTATTTCTTATCAATCGGGACTAGAATTGAGACCCAGTTAGTCAATGGAATGGGGTATATGAAACCCATCTTAAGAAACTTATCAACCTTGGCCTTGATAACTTCTACTTTCCTAGGTTTTACTGACCAAATCTTTTGTCGTATATACTGCACATTCACATAAGCATTGATCTCATGCTAGATTATTGATAGATCAATTCTAGGCATTTCCTCATAAGACTAAGAAAACACATCACAAAACTCTTCAAAAATATCAAAATAAATTTGAATTTATTTAGGGGAGCATTTGGCTACGATGAAAACATTCTCAATTATATTGGGATTCCCAGAGATGTTCACCTGAATTTTTTCTGAAATGACATACATGTGACCTTCGAAAAAAAATTGTGCTCGAGCTAAAGGGTTTAAAATTGTGTGAACACCACCAGTTGATGAAGAGCTAGACAAACTTGATTCTACTTGATGCAAGTCTAGGAGAAAATATGCCCGACGATGCAAATTATCCCATGGTCTTTCTATACTCATCATTTCTTCTAGGCTTGCTTCCTCAGATGGTATAATAGTGTTAAGGTAGTCCCTAAAAGAAGTAGAGGTAGGAGTCCAAGTTAGAGCTTGATGAATGCTAGTATTGTAGCAAGGATGTTGCAACTCCTGGGCTACCAATTTTACTTATCAACCCAGGGTTCGTATAAACTTGAAGGTGACAGTGCTATATGCACAAGTAAAAGTGAAGGTCCTACCTGTTGTCACTATTCATCTAGCAAGAGACCCAAGGGGTTCCAAGCCAGACTTCTATAGAGTCAGAAGAAGGTTTATTCTTTGATGGAAGAAGAGCAAATCTATTCTAAGAGAAATACACTACTGCAGTAATGAAGGAAACAACATGAAATGCTAAATCACACCATATCCTGAATAACCATTTAAACAACTATGCTAAGAAAAATTTCTAAATCATCACTAAACTAATGTTTCTATATAAGCTACAGAAATAAAGAGCATCGAACCATACTAATGTGTGAGTAAGAAAATTAAACTAAATCTATTTCACATTTTTTTATGTTTTTTAGGCAAAATCAAGAATGCAAATTAATTGTTCTTTTGGATGTGATAAGTGGATGGAAAGTGATCGGCGATGGCTAAAAGGATTATGGAGTGGTTGGATGGTGTGGAAGGGTCCTAGGAGGCTTTTTGTGACTTCCTAGAGGTTCCCCATCAATTCAGCCTCAAAACAGTGTATTTCAGGAAAACCTACAGGATGTACTAGAAATCTATAGAATGATCCTGTAGGAATTAGAGGATATGGCCGTGAGCTAATTGTGAGGTGTTGGAGGTGTTGGGAAGCTTGGAAAAGGTGTGTGATGAGTGGGATGGGGTGTTAGAAGGTCTAGGAACACTTAGGAGTCAATGTCCAAGATCAAAGATGGCTAGACTCGCTTAATGTATCTAGGGGAATTTTAATGAAAAATGACAAAACAACTAGTGAGGGTGATGGTGGAACAAGAGATGGCTAGGGTGGATGAAGTGGAAGGTGGCTGCTAGTGATGGAGTCTAGGTCTCCTTCTGAAGTACTTGTTATGCTTAAAACATGTGTGTTTTCAGAGAACTACGCAACAAGATATATTTTCATAAACTAGAAAAGCATGAATCAATTGCCTATATTATGCATGAAGAGAGTGCTAAACGAGATGAAAGCATGAGTGAGATCTTATTACAGAAATGGAGTAATGGAAAAAGATGACAATGAAATGAAAAAAATGTTGAATCGAGACAACAAACTCCAAAGCTCATGCAAGAACTAGAAATCTGTGTTTTTGGGGCTGCTGAAGGGTGTCTTCCTCAAGTCATGGTCCCAGAGGGAGGATGTTTTGGAGAATTTGGTATCTACAGATAAATACTAATTCCCTAGATAAGTAGCAATATCTATAACATCAGTTTAAAGAACTTTATCCTTTTCCTATAATCAATATATAAGACAAAGAAGATGAGAAGACCTACTTGTAGTTCTACTTTCCTCTTGTCTCCTTTGTATCGATCATGTCCCTCCTTCCCATACTTAACACACTTGAGAAGTACCTGTAAACATCAGCAAAAGACAAAGAACCGATCAAAGCAAAATATATATTAAATAAAAGTAAATGGAATCAAATACATTCACACATATAAGTATTATATAATGAGACAAGCATATGGGAAAAAGGTTCAAATACTTTATTGAAATAGAAGAAGGAATTACAACCATCAAGTCTAATTCAAAGTCACTCCTCTAGCTTTGGTTCCATCCACATCACATTTATGACAATTCGACAACATAACGAGACTTACAATAGTCTCAAATCTCGAACTAACATTATCTCCTTACAATCATCAAAGTCCAGCCCTTGATCAGTTAGATGAGTGGTTAGTTTATATGGATATGAAGGAGGTTATGTGATAAATGGTGGTATTGAATGGCCTTCCATACTTAGAATTAGTTCCATGGAGGAAGGGATGAGAGGATAGGATGCATCTTAACTCATTCCTCATCCATTTTCAAGCTCATAGGAGTTGTTAAGTGAGAAAACCTTCTAGATGACTTCAAAAGATAAGAATATTCCCCAAACCCTATGTAAATTTTTCTCAAACTTGCCCAACACAAGTGAAAGGAGGCGTAAGTGCTCTATGGAGCACCCTGGCATGGACTCAACTACTTTTCAATGCACCCTTACATTGTCCTACCTATGTTGGTCCCTCTAGAGGTCATCTCAGGATGTCTTCATGTCATGAAACTGTTTGGGAAGGAGGCATTCAAAAGGGTGAATTGTTTAGGGCATGCAACAATTGAAATTATGGTTTGATGGACCCTAAAACACTTATCTAGATGATGGGAGTGATGTGCCCAAATGGATCTGTAACATAGGAAGTGAGGCCAAGACCCCTGCTTACAACCTTATGGTGATCGTTTTTCTCCTTGCTAACTTGCTAATTGAAAGAAGGCACAAATGGAAGCAAACTAATGTACAACTAATCTAATCTACACTGCTTGTTGGAAATACTGAGAGGAGGGGGTCAATCAGTATTTATTTTCAATTGCTAAATTTACCAGTTAAATTATTTATATTTAGCACACAAAATGAGTAATAGGAATAAATACTTTTATTAATATAATCTTTACAATAAATCAGGTACAATATGTATAAGGCTCGAATCTGTTGCCAAGCACCAACTTGGTCATTTGTGAGGCTCCAACCTCTAGGGCTCCAACCCTATCTTCTTAAGGCACCAACATTGTGTTTAGGACCTCCAACTCCAAGGACACCAATCCTTCCAATTCCGGGGCACCAACCCCAAGGGCTATGACCCTATAGTTTTTCTTTGTCAAGAAATGTTTTGATTGTATTACACTACTCTCAAAATCTTCTTCACTATGTTCTGTCAATCTACAGCTTCATTGCTACATCACTGACAACCTGTCTTCATATGAAGGAGTCTTCACAGTTCTTCATATTGCCCACACAAAGTCTGAAATGTTAGCTTATGATGATTTCAAATAGCCATCATGATCTCCAATAATGTCTCCGAGATCTATGTTGTGGTAACCATTTTGGGAGTGATTGATTCTTATTGTCATGCTACCCTACTTCCAAGAAACAAACTCACAATCACATCAATGTTGGTGCTGTATACTGCTCCCTTCAAACGATGACAGATGAAACTTTATTTCCTTTCACAGAATTGTTATTCAACATTGCATTTTGTACTTATTCCATCAATAAATTTATCACAGGTCTGATCCTTTTTAAAGATTAACCCAATCAACAATTTTTTTTTACCTTCATTTTCCGCTAGCCCTTCGACTTCCTATGTGCTCACTCGACCTTTAGCTTTCTTTATACCATTTTCTCGACCTTTGGCTTCCATTCTTATGCTAATTCATGTTCACGAGTTGTCAACTCTCCTTCGTCTCCACATGGATGTCCCACATGCCACATCATCACTTTTAATCCCACAAACACAACTTCATAAAACAATGGAGGTTTTACAAGTGTGCACATGATCTGTCTTCCGATGGAGTGGATGTGATATTCAATGAATTGTTTTTAATGAATCCATCGAGTCCACAACTCTATTGCAATCGGAGGTTTGCAGGACTTCGATTGGCACATGGATTAAAAACGGCGTTAACCCCCGTAGTTGACCATGATCTAAGTGTTGACTATGAGATCGATGGCTAGGATTGAGTGTGTGACTTCAGCCACGATCAAGGAAGTCCATACTTTCCTACCCCTACTCTTCCGATAACTATTGCTCATGTGACTTCTCTTCACTCTTCTGCTCTTCCAACAATTTTCTTCTTTACTCCTTTGTTATCATTGTTGCTCTTTGTTCTTTCGATAACACTTACCCTTGGGAATATGTGATAACCTGCTTCTCTTGCTCCGATGACTTGTTTCTTTGATGGATTTCGATAAACTCATCATCTTACTCTTTGGCTTCTTGCTCTTGTAGCTTTACTGGATCTACTGCATCTTTTGATGTTCAATTTTTGTTCAACTGCTGATCAATTTACCTCTTGCATCATTTGTTGTTCAATTGTTGTTCAATTGACCTCCTGCTATTCAATTGTTGTTCAATTGACCCCCTACATCATTTGTTGTTCAATTGACCTCTTGCTGTTCAATTGTTGTCCAATTGACCTCCTGCATCATTTTCTCTTCGATTGACCTCCCGTTGTTCAATAAAATTGGGTCCTCCATCTCATCATATCATCATATATCAAACTTTCATCACTATCATCATTATGATAAATGGGCATCAATGGGAAATCATGTATCCAATAATTTGGCATCACAAACACTACTATATTGACATCAATGACAACCTAGATTAACAATCTCCCCCTTTGTCATTGATGGCAATATTCTTCTTCTCTCCCTCTTTGACATCAATGGCAAAGGAGTGCACAAGGACTCCCCCTGTCGAACTGGTCCCCCTATCATGCAACATCTTTATGAATCAACTTAATGTGATTCTAGAGAAATAACCCCTATCTTTTGGCGAAAATATTCAAATGCTTCTCGAGGAAGAGGCTTTGTGAAAATATCAGCTATCTTCTCCTTAGTATTGATATATTCCAAGATGATGTTTCATTTAGCTACTTTTTCACGAAGGAAATGATACTTGATTGGTATATGTTTGGTCTTTGAGTGCATCACTAGATTTTTGCTGAGACTGATAGCACTTGTGTTATCACAATAGATGGTGATTGGTTGATTTGTACCTATGTTGACATCTTTCATAGCTTCCTTCATCCATAATATTTTAGTACAACAATATGCATCAGCTATATACTCAGCTACAACTATAGATAGTGATATGGATGTTTGTTTTTCGCTGAGCCAAGATACTAGACAATCTCCCAGGAAGAATGCATTTCCACTAGTACTTTTTCGATCATCAAAACTTCCAGCCCAATGAACATCAGTGTATGCAGTTACAGTAAGAGTTGAGCTCTTAGGGTACGAAAGACCAAAATTAGGAGTTCCTTTCAAGAATCTGAGAATTCTTTTTACAACCAACAAATGGGATTGTTTAGGAGCTGATTGAAATCTTCCCATCATTCCTACTGCTTGCATAATTTCAAGTCTCGTAGCAATTAAGTATAGGAGGGCTCCAATTATTGACATGTAATGAGTTTCATCTACTGGAGGAGAGTCATCATCTTTGCTTAATTTTTAATCTATGGTCATCGTTCTGCTCATGGGTGCACAATCTTCCATTCCATATCTTTTAAGCATGTCTTTAAGATATTTTGCTTGAGATATGAACATGGCTGCAGTGGTTTGAGATACTTGTAGTCCAAGGAAGTAAGATAACTCTCCTATCACCGACATCTCAAACTCTTTTGACATATTTTGAGCAAACTCATGGCTCATCTCATCATTATTTCTAGCAAAAATCAGATCATCAACATAGACAAGAGTGACTAATAACTTATCCTCATCCATCTTTATGTAGAGATTACTTCCTGCCACACCCTTCTTGAAGCCTTGCTGTTGTATAAAGTGATCCAATCTTACGTACCAAGCTCTAGGAGCTTGTTTCAACCCATATAATGCCTTTTTCAACTTACAAACAAATTCTTTTCCTTCTACTAGATTAAATCCTTCTGGATGATCCATGTAGACTTCTTCCTTGAGTTCCCCATTCAGAAATGCTGATTTTACATCCATTTGATAGTTTTTAAATCTTTTTGAGCAAGAAAATGCCAAGAACATCCTTATAGCTTCCACACGGGCTACTGGTACAAAGGTTTCTTCAAAGTCGATTCCTTCAAATTGTGAATAACCTTTACAAACAAGCCTTGCCTTATTTCTGATGATTTTTCCATTTTCATTCATTTTTTTCTTTGAACACCCACTTGGTTCCAATTATATTTTTATACTTTGGACAAGGTACCAGCTCCCATGTCTCATTCTTCTCGATTTGAGACATTTCTTCTTCCATGGCTTTTACCCAATGAGGATCCTTAATTGCTTGAGTAAATGTTTCTGGTTCTATCATAGATAGGAGAGAAACATCATTTTTCTTTGGTGTACATGTCATCCTTCTTTGGGTTTGTA
>APFE030859385.1:88004-103598 GCA_000404065.3 Pinus taeda
CAAGAGTTCCTTTTCGGTCCCTACATAATTTAGCTCAGCCTTTGCCAAGTTCTTACTGATAAAATAGATGGCATAAGGCAGTTTTTCCTCTACATGACCTAAGGCTAGTCCTATGGCTTTGTGTGATGCATCAGCATGAATATGAAAGGGGAGGGCCTAGTTCGGGCATCGGAGAACTAGTGTAGTGGTTAACTTACCCTTCAGAATGTCTAAGGCCTCTTGACAGCTTTTTGACCATATGAACTCAAAATATTTAGCCAACAACTCAAATAAAGGAGAGGCCAACTTGCTAAAGTCCTTTATGAACCTTCGGTAGTATCCAGCTAACCCTAAGGAACTCCTGACATCTCTCTGCTTTTGCAGAGGCGGGACCCTTTGGATGATCGCTATTTTGTTCGGGTCCACCTGCAGTTCCCACTGAGATATTGAATGACCTAGCACGGTCCCTTCATTCATTAAGAATTCACATTTTTTAGGATTGAGAAACAAGTTCATTTCAATGCATATAGTACTTTTCCTAGATTAGTCAAGGCTTCTTGAAAATAACAACCATAAGGTGTAAAATCATCCATATAAATTTCCACCGAATCATGTACTAATTTGGTGAAAATACTGAAGACTACTCTCTGAAAGGTGGCAGGAGAATTGCATAGGCGAAAAGGAAGGACCCTATAAGCAAAATTACCCCAAGGACAGGTGAATGTGGTCTTATCCTAGTCTTCTGGGAAGATTTGCATTTGGTTGTACCCACTGAATCCATCTAGGAAGAAAAAAACTTTTTCCTTGCCAAGCTGTCCAACAATTGGTCAATGAAGGGAAGGGGAAAATGATCCTTCTCTGTGGCTTTGTTCAACTCCCTATAATCGACACAAATTCTCCACTAACCATTTTTCTTGGGAACTAACAGTAAAGGGGAGACCCACTCACTGTCGGAGATAGGGTGAATGAATCCTGCATTTAGTAGTTTTTTTGCAGTTTTTCTTTGACTATATATTTAAGAGTTGGATTCATCCTCCTTTGTGGTTGCTGGACTGGCTTGCAACCTTCTTCGATGTATATGTGGTGAGTACACACTGAGGGGTGTACTCCATTCATTTCCTTGTAACTCCAAGCGAAGGCTTCTAGGTTTTATTTTAATATGTTCCATAGCCTTTCCTCTTTGAGAGCAGAAAGGAATGGATTAATTTTCAAGGTTTTCTCTGGGTTGAATTCTACGGTTTTGACACGGAGTGGGTTTGAATCAGCCAACCATAAGTTTGTTTTCAGTTTCCATTACTTCTTCTTCTAATGGTAATGAACCAGGAGTTGGACTTTGGATCAAGTGTTCAATCAAGTCATCCTCATCTTGTTGTCTTCCTCCCATGGTTGCTTCTAAAGCATTAAGTTGGGTAAAACAAACCTCATCTTATTCCTCCTCCTCCAACCATAAAGGTAAATCATGCTGTAGAGAAGGTTGAGCAAGAGGGTATATGACTAACTGTTTGGAGATATGCATGTTCTTGATGGTCATATTCCCAGCTCTATAGCTAATGTAGGCATTGGTTGTGGCTAAACCATGGCCTCCCAAGGATGAGAGGATAACTGGTGACCTTAGCTTTAGGTTGGGGAACTAGAAAATCTACAGGATACTCCTAGGAGTCAATGGAGACCATCACATCCTCCACAATTCCCTCCGGGGTGATTGTGGAATGGTATGCAAGTTGAAGAACTATTGTGGTCTTCCTCAATGACCCTTGGAGGTTGGGCTTCAGCATGGTGTCCTTGGTCATCACATAAGTGGAAGCCTGAAGATCGATTAGAGTGTGTGGGACAATGATGCCATTGATGTGCACATCTACTACAGGGATTCCAGGGTCAAATATTTTGGACATATTACCTGTCCCAACATTAAGTCAGACAGTTTCCCAATGGCATTAATGATAGGGGCATCCCTTTTTATTCTTCCTAGATGCTTTAAGAATTTCTCGTTAATCAACTTATTGTAAATTGGAACATCTTTTATTGCCTGGAGAAGGGGGATATTTACACATAGACTTTTCAATTCTCTTAGAAGTTCACTTTCTTCTGGGGTCTGTTGGAGTGGTTGGGCTAATCTCTCAGGAAAGGGTGGATTTACTTTATGGTTGTTTTCCTTTCTTTCTTCCTCAACCTCATTATGTGGAGGGGGAGGTTGGTTATCAGGGAGGACTCCCCTAGATCTTAGGTTAATTTCGTGAATTTCCACAACATAAGCTGGATATGATGTCTCTCCATTATATACTTACTGAGCCTGCCTATTGTTTGGGTTTAGATTTGGCTGGGTAGGAATTTGGGGTTGCTTGGGTGGAGAAGAGTGTAGGATTTATGGTTGGGAAGGTGGTGGATGCAATAGATCTGGAGCATTGTTGTATTGGGGCCTCCACCCCTAGAGTGGTCTATTCCACTAAGGTTGTGGCGAAGCGTAAGGTTGAAATGACTGGCTGGCTAGCTGGGAATGATAATGAGATGCATATGACCAAGGAGGGTGTGTAGACCATGAAGGATGAGCATGGGGTCACCAAGAAGGTATAGCTATGTTTTGGTTGGGGTTTTAATATGAATGGGATGACCCTTGCCTGCACTGTTGGTATGGTTTAGGCCTAGGAGGCCTCCTTTGGTTAATGTAGCAAAATTGCTCAGTGACCGCTTTAGCTCCTTTATATATAGCTTTGTGTCCCCATAACAGAGGGCACTTGTCTGTGGAGTGGTTCTCTTCACAGACCAAGCAAATTTCAATACAATTCAATGGACATTCATTCCTGGGATGCCTCCTAGTGCATCTAGGACAAAAGATGACCAAGGCTCTCTCTACTTCCTTTTGCTTCCTTTTGATATTCATGGTGTCCATTTGCAAGGCAGGGGTTTGTAGCATCTCACTTTTGAAATCTTCAAGAATATTTCCAATTTCACCCTTGATGGATGAGTTGGAAGATGATGTACTGGCCATAGGTTGACTATCCGTACCATTTTTCCTAGCTACCTTAGAATCATTTCTGAAGATATTCTTGATATCCTCATAGGTTAATTGGTAGATATCTCCTTCTGATAACAAGTGTAAGGTATCCAAAAGGTCTTCTGTTACTCCACTGAGTAGGAACAGGTTTAGTGACTCAAGGTAAAGTGTGCACCTGATCCTTTTGTAACTGAGTTGGAATATTTCTTCGTAGTCTTCTAAGGATTCATCCTAGCCTATGGTCATCCTAAAAATTTCTTCTTTAGTATCCCTTGACCTATAGTAGTCTCAATATTTGTTGTTAAAATCCTGCTGCATGTGAGCCCAGGTTGTGATGCTATCTCTGGGTAAGCCCATGAACCAGCACAATGATGCATCCTTGAAGGTAGATGGAAATAGTTTTAACTTTTGCTCATCATCCATATAGTCATAAGTTTGGCATATAACAACAAACTCCAATAGGAAAGTGTTGGAGTCTTCTGTGGTCAGGACATGGAAATGAGGTAGGGAAAAGGGGCTTATATTCTTCATCTTAGTGTCCCTGTTGGTTTCGCTAATGGGGAAGGCACCCTCAACTCTCTCTATTCCCTCTGTCATTTCATTTTTCAGGCCTTGGTTCACTAGGAATGGGTTCCTCTTCTTCTTCTTCCCCTGTAGGTTCTTCAAATATGTCAGGTTGCTCACCTAAATGTTCCTCCAGTTCAGAGCCATCAAAGAAGAGAGAATGTTGGATATTGGATGTAGTGGGGGTATTTGGCAAAAATTTCCCTAAATTATCCCTATTCCTATGAGGCATGAAAGGAAATGTTTCTGGGGTGGTTTTGTAATTTCTTTTTAAGATAGAAATTACTTTGCAAAAATGAAATTGTTGATTCAATGAAAATCATTGACAGAATGAGAAATCTACTTGTTGAATTGAAATTCTACTTGTAGAATGGAAAGGAAAGAAGATAATGCAAAATGAAAGAAAGGAAGCTACTAGATTGATTTTGCAGAAATAAACTAATGAACGAAAATTGAAGAAAAGAAGTAGAAGAAAAGAAAGATGTAATCACATTCTACTCAGACACCTCCCCATAAATGGCGCCAAAAAGTGATGAACGCCAGTATTGCAGCAAGGATGCTACAACTTTTGGGCTACTAGCTTTTCTTATCAACCCCGGGTTCATACAAACTTGGAGGTGATAGTGTTATATGCACAAGTAAAAGTGAAGGTCCTGCCTATTGTCACTTTTCATCCAGCGAGAGACCTCAGGGGTTCCAAGCTAGAATTCTATAGATTCAGAAGAAGCTTGATTCTTTGATGGAAGAAGAGAAAATCTTCTAAGAGAGCTCCACTACTACAGTAATGAAGAAAACAACATGAAATGCTAGATCGTACCATATCCTGATTAACCATTTAAACAAATATGCTAAGAAGACTTGCTAAATCATCACTAACCTAATGCTTCTATCCAAGCTACAAAAGTAAAGAACATCAAACCATACTAATGTGTGAGCAAGAAAACTAAAATAAATATGCTTTCATTTTTTTGGGTTTTTTCCGGAAAATCAAGTATGCAAATTAATTTTTCTTGTGGATGTGACAAGTGGATGGAAGGTGATCAATGATGGCTAAAATGCTTATGGAGTGCTTGGATGGTGTAGAAGGGCCCTAGGAGGATTTTTGTAACTTCCTAGAGGTTCACCATCAATTTGACCTCAAAATAGGCCGTTTCAGGTAAACCTACAGGATGATCCTGTAGGAATTATAGGAAACCTACTGGATATGGCCAAGAGATAATTGTGAGGTTTTGGAGGTGTTGGGAAGATTCAAAAAGGTGTGGGATGAGTGGGATGGGGTGTTATAAGGTCTAGGAACACTCAGGAGTCAATACCCAAGATTAGAGATGGCTAGATTCACTCAATGTATCTAGGGGAATTTTAATGAAAAATGACAAAACAACTAGTGAGGTGATGGTGGAACTACAAGAGATGGCTAGGGTGGATGAAGTGGGAGGTGGCTACTGGTGGTCAAGTCTGGGTCTCCTCCTGAACTACCTGTTGTGCTTAAAACATGTGTATTTTCCAATAACTATGCTACAAGATACATTTTCATAAACTAGAAAAGCATGAATCAATTTCCTATATTATGCATGAAGAGAGTGCTAAAGAGGATGAAAGCATGAGTGAGATCTTATTGCAGAAATGGAGTAATGGAAATGAACCAAATACTAAATCAATACAACAAACTCCAAAGCTCATGCAAGAACTAGAAATCTATGTTTTTGGGGTTGCTGAAGGGTCTCTTCCTCAAGTCATGGTCCCAGAGGGAGGAAGTGAGGCCGAGACACCTGCTGACAACCTTATGGTGATCCTTTTTCTCCTTCCTAACTTGCTAATTGAAAGAAGGCACAAATGGAAGAAAAATAACATACAACCAATCTAATCTACACTATTGTAATGGAAATGTAGCTACTAAGCAAATGAAAAATTAAACTATGAATCTATGCTAGCATACATGTACAATAAAGAGGAGCCTTGGTTGCTAGGGTTGGTGGTGGCCTAGGTGTAGGTGATATTGACAGATGTTCAAGCTCTGAAACAAATTCCTCTAATTCTGGCAGAATCCCTTCATCTTTCTCAACTGGAGTATCAGCCATCTATTGCTAGACTGATTGTTTAATTAATTTTTTCCTTTTTGGCCACTACAAACAATCCTTTTTTTATTAATAGCCAAACCTTCATTATCAACACTTAACACTATCGAAACCTTTTGATGGCCTTGGTATTTAAAAACCCAAACCCATATGGTTTAATTACTTTTTCTTTATAAAACGAGGCCGCAACACTTTATCAGGAAATACATAGAATTACACAAAAGAATAGTGTGCCAACATAAAAGACTAGACTTCAAATTTTATTCACCCGCATTCATACCTCGAACCTGCTCTACCCCTATCAACCATCGATCTCACGTCAACAGATCTAACGGCTTAAACACATATTAGGTAGCTAATGTGCGCATTTGAAACCCACCCGATAAGCGATTTCTCTCGCTCTCCTCTCTACTACGTGGCATGAAACATATGGAATCAGAGCCGAAGGGTTAAATACTAATTACCACCCTTCTTTTGCTCGATAACCACTTGTGGTTTCTTCAAACTACTTCGGGTTGTTAACTGTAAGTTAACCTCCACGCTGAACACTATTTATCTCCTCAGTATCTATTTGTGGTCTTCCTCCATAATCTCGACCTTCCACTCAATAAAATTATGGTTTTATGATAAACTCAGTTTAAAAGGGAAAACCATGAAATTTAACACAATCGACATAGTTTTAACCAATTTCACAAAAGCACTATTTAAAATTGGAAGTTCACAATAAAACAGAGATTTCGAAGGAGATTATCCTTCGGGATTTAACTGAGAATTTATCATTCACATGCACAGGGACAATTTTCCCCAATTCACTAGATTTTCTCCTGGAAAACCAAATTTCCTTAATAGTCAAAATCCCTTTACCATAGCATGAAAATTACATAAGTAATGGTTCATCCTAACAACCAGATCCTAATACAAAGGCTAAAATTTATTAATCCCATCTATTCTATGAGGTATTCTCCTCGAGAGTCCCCACTATAGCTAACTAACTAATACTTATTACATCATGACCAAATCCTATATTCTCGCTCTATGCCTAACTAGAAAAACGTGGAAATTGTTGGCTAAAGGATCCCACTCCTTTCCTTGTAGATTTTTTTGAATTTTTGGAATAAGTTTGAAGCCTTTTCCCTCCAAGTCTCATGCTCCTGCATCAGACTCCTGAGGACAAAATTCTTCATGGGCTCCTGTCCATAAGCTCCTCTACGGAACTGCCCAAATTCTGTAGCATGTTTTCTATTACCCAAGTAGCCTCAGCAATTGGCTGATCCTTCCATTTGACCAAATATTGAAAGTACTACTATCCTCTAGTTTTCTTGAACACTTTCTCGTCCAAAATGCTTTCTAGCTGTAATTCCTTTGCTGTAGGAAACTGTTTTACTTAGTCAATCTCCTGTGTCTCTTGGTCTTCTTCTATATATTTTGCAATTTCACCTTCATACTTGTACAAATCAACAACATTGAAAATTGGATATATTCTAACATCAGGGGTAATTCAATTTCATATGCATTTGCAGAAAATTTTCTTAATACTCTGCATGGTCCAATTTTCTTGAAATTCAATTTGTTATACTCCCTCTTTGGAAATATTTCCTTCTTTAGATGTGCTAAAACCAAATCTCCAACTTCAAAGTTCACTTCTCTTCTTCTCATGTCTGCTCTGTTTTTGTACTTTATGTTGCTATCCTGTAGCTGTTGTTTCACCTGTTCATGTATTGCTTGTATTTTTGAAGCAAAATCCCTGCCCTCTACACTTCTCATCTCATCTTTTCCCAAGTTTCTTAACTCAGATGCTCCTCTGGGATGCATTCCATAAAATATATGGAATGGACTTTTCCCTGTACTCCTGTTAAGTGAGTCATTATATGCATATTCATCCTATGCCAACATTTGATCCCACTGCTTCTGATGTTATATAGTAAGACTCTTTAAAATGTTACCCAAACTCATGTTCACAACTTTAGTCTGTCTATCAGTCTATGGATGATAGGCAAAACTAAAACTCAATTTAGTTCTCAACTTTTTCCATAGTGTCCTCCAGAAATGTCCAATAAATTTGGAATCCCTGTCTGAGACAATACTATTAGGAAACCCATGCAGTCTTACAATCTCCTTGAAAAACAAATTAGTAATGTGAGTAGCATCACTAGTTTTATGGCATGAAATAAAATGTGCCATTTTTGAAAATCTGTCCACTACAACAAAAATTGAATCATTTCCTCTTTGAGTATTTGGTAAGACCAAAACAAAATCCATACTTACCATATCCCAAGGCCTATCTAGAATGGGTAATGGAACATACAAACCTGTGTTTTGGCTTCTTCCCTTTGCATATTGACAAAATTTACAAGTTTTCACATATTTTTCCACTTCAGACCTCATTTTTGGCTAGAAATAAAATCTATTCAACTGTTCATAAGTCTTATCTATACCAAAGTGTCCTGCAAGTCCACCACTATGTTTCTCTTTGATTAAGTTCTCTCTCATAGAACAATTTGGTATGCATAGCTGATTTCTTTTAAACAACAATCCATCTTGTAAGAAATAATCCAACCATTTATTCCTATCCATCAAAACAGGATTCTTACAAGCTTCAAATACTCTTTAAAATCTAAATATGTCTCATACAATTCTTTAAGAAAATCAAAACCCAACATTTGAATTTGACTCTATAGAAGTAATGTATTTCTCCTACTTAAAGCATCTACAACTTTGTTTAATTGGCCATTTATGTGCTTCAAAACAAAATGCAAACCCTGAAGATACTCTACCCATTTGGCATGTTTTTGGTTAAGCTTTGGCTACTGCATAATATACCACAATGCATGGTTATATGAATAAAGTACGAACTCTTTTGACATTATATAATATCTCTACTTCTTCAATGACTGCACAACTGCATTAAACTCTTTATCATAAGAAGAATGCTTCTTCTTTCAATCATTCAGCTTTTCACTAAAATAAGCTATAGGTCTATCTTCCTGACTTAAAACACCTCCTATAGCTTCCCCACTAGCATCACATTTCACTTGGAAAGGTTTACTAAAATCAGGTAGAATCAAAATAGGCTTTTCAGTGATCTTATTCTTCAACAGTTGAAAATCCTTGTTTTCTTCAGCAGTCCATCTAAATGGTTGTTTCTCCTTATTTATAGTCTCAACAATATGAGCATTGATCTTACTAAAATTCCTTATGAATTTCCTATAAAAACTAGAAAGACCATGAAAACTTCTTACCTCAAAGATAATTTTAGGTGAAGGCCACTCCATGATTGCCTTGATCTTCTCTGGATCCATCTTCAATCCTTTTGCACGAACAACAAAACCTAAATACACTAATTTGTCTTTCATGAATGAACATTTCTTCAAATTTAGAAATAATTTCTCTTGTTGTAACCTTTGTAAGACATAATTCAGATGTCGCATGTGCTCCTCCTTAGACCTGTTGTAAATTAATATATCGTCCCGATATACTATTACAAATTTACCAATAAACTCCTTAAGAAATTCATTCATGAGTCTCATAAACATGCTTGGTTCATTTGACAACCCAAAAGACATTACTTTCCATTCATACAATCCTTCATTTGTCTTAAAAGTAGTTTTATACTCATCCCCTTCTCTTATCCTTATCTAATGATACCCACTCTTAAGACCTAGTTCTGTAAATACTTTTCTCCACTTAAACAATCCATCAAATCTTCAATTCTAGGTAAACAAAATCTGTATCTGATTGTGATTTTATTGATGGCTCTTGAATCAATACACATTCTCCAGCCTCCATCTCTCTTAGGACTCAAAACTATTCGAACTGCACAAGGGCTCAAACTCTCTTTGATCAATCTTCTGTCAAGCAGTTCCTAAACCTACTTTCTAAACTCCATTTTCTGTGGGATTCATTCTATTTGTTTGGTATATTTGCTCAAGGAATCAAATCTATAGGATGGCTAATTCTTCTAATGGGTGGTAACTCATTAGGTAAATCATCAACAATGATATCACAATAGTTGTCCAACAACTCTTGAATTTCAATGGGTAAATCAGAAACTTTACTAGAAGTCATTATTACCTTGGGCTTGCAAATTATAGCTAAACTTTACCTCATTCTCTTCAATCTGTTGTAAGTATTCCTTTCCTCCTAGCAATAGTGTTTTTGAATCAGTCTTCTTTCCTGATGCATCCTCTTCTCCCATACACAACAATGTATGATTGATACCATCCTTACCAAACTTGTAGGTGTTTCTTTTCCCATCATTCATAGCTCCTCTATCATATTTCCAAGGTCTTCCAAGCAATATGTGACACACATCCATGGGTATCACATCACATACAATTTTATCCTTATATTTTCTCAATTGAAACTCACTTCACACTGTTCATTCACTAACAATTGATGTCCCTTTTGTAACCAAGACACCTTATAAGGTGTTGGATGTCTCATTGTCTTTAGCTTCAATTTCTCCACCACTTCTGTAGAGACCAAATTATCAGTGCTACCAGTATCAATGATCATCTGACAGCATTTCCCTTGAGCCTTACACACTGTTTTGAACAAAGTCTTTCTTTGAGATGGTTCAACTATCTCCTTTGCTCGCTTGAGCAAAACATTATTGACTACCAAAGATTCTCCTCTCTTTGGTACATTTTCTTCTTCGGTCTCTGCTGCTGCTTCTTCCTTAGCTTGAGCAACAATTGGATTCCTTTGATTTGTTCCTGCATTCTCTAGGCAATCAAAAGCTTTGTGTCCCAGTTTGTTACACCTGTAACATCTTAATTCTCTTCCTCTGCCTCTGCCTCCTCTTCCTCCAGAAAAACGCCCTCTGCCACCTTTAGCTTCATCTTTAGGTGGTGTAGATCTTCCTCTACCACCTTGACTTCCTTTCCCTTGAAAAGTACCTCTTCCTTATGAGTTTTCCTTCAGTTTTCAGTACCATCGATAAGCTTCTTCTACTATTTTAGGAGACAGTATACTTATCTCATCTTGAAGGTCCATCCTAAGAAAATTCACATATCTAGCCACCTTCTCATCTATATCCTGATTTTTTCTAGCTCTTATACATACCTTACAGAATTCCTCTGTATATTCTCTCACTGTCATAGACCTCTATCTAAGATTTTGCAACTGTCTGAATAAGGTTTGCTGATAATTACTTGGTAGACACTTACCTCTTAGCTTTGCTACCATCTTGCTTCAATTTCTGATTAGTTGCTTGCAAAGGCTCTTTCTTTCTATGTGCACTCCATCCCACCAAAGTGTTGCATGTCCTTTTAGCTTGGTGACGGCAAACATTACTTTCTTCTCATCTTATGTTTCTTCATAATCAAAGAATTTCTCCATGCCATTAATCCAGTCTATCAATTCTTCTGGATTCAATACTCCGTCATATATGGAAACCTTAGTGTTTGGCCTAGCTGTCAATCTCAAAACTGATTGGAAGAACCTCATCTGAGGAGTAACTGCTACAGTTTCCTCCTCTCCTTCAGTTTCAACCTCAGGCTCACTAACATCTCCATCATCTATATTTCTCCTTGTTTTTAATGCTCGTAATATAGCCTACATCTATTGCGTAGCTTCCATCACCTCATCATTTGCAGCTGGTTGTCCTCTTCTACCATGTCCTCGTCCTCTTCCAACTTTGAAAGCCATATTGGACTTCCTTCTCTTTCTTCTAAGATTCAATTCAGTGTCAACAGGTTGCTCTGATACCACTAATGGAGGCCTAGGTGTAGGCGATATTAACAGACGTTCAAACCCTGAAACAACTTCCTCTAATTCTGGCAAAATCCCTTCATCTTTCTCAAGTGGAGTATTAGTCATCTATTTCTAGACTAACTATTTAATTCATTTTTCCCTTTTTGGCTGTACAACTAATCCTTTTTTTATTAATAGCCAAACCTTTGTTATTGGCACTTAACACTATCAAAACCTTTTCGTGGTCTTAGTCATTAAAAACCCTGAGCCATATGGTTTAATTGCTTTTTCTTTATAAAACGGGGCCACAACACTTGATCGGGAAATACATACAATTACACAAAAAATAGCGCACCACCACAAAAGACTGGACTTCAAATTTTATTCACCCGCATTCATACCTCAAACTTGCTCTACCCCTATCAACCGTCGATCTCACATCAACAGATCTGACTGCTTAAACACATATTGGGCAGCTAACCTGCACACTTGAAACCCGCCTGATAAGTGGTTTCTCTCACTCTCCTCTCTGCTACATTGCATGAAACATATGGAATCAGAGCGGAAGGGTTAAATACCACTTATCGCCCTTCTTTCACCCGATAACCACTTGTGGTTTCTTCAAACTGCTTCAGGTTGTTAACTATTAGTTAACCTCTGTGTTGAACACCATTGATCTCCTCAGTCTCTATATGTGGTCTTCCTCCACAATCTCTACCTTCTGCTTAATAAACTCAAGGTTTTATGATAAACTCGGTTTAAAAGGGAAAACCACAAAATTTAACACAATCGACACAATTTTAACCAATTTCACAAAAACACCATTTAAACTTGGAAATTCACAATAAAACATAGTTTTTGAAGGAGATTATCCTTTAGGATTTAACTAAGAATTTATCATTCACATGTATAGAGACAATTTTCTCCAATTCACTAGATTTGCTCCTGGAAAACCAAATTTCCTTAAGAATCAAAATCCCTTTACAATAGTGTGAAAATTACATAAGTACTGGTTCATCCTAACAACCAGATCCTAATAGAAAGGATAAAATCTATTAATCTTATCTGTTTTGCGAGGCATTCTCCTCGAGAATCTCCACTATAGCTAACTAACTAATACTTATTACATCATGATCAAATCCTATATTCTAGCTCTATGCCTAACTAGAAAAACATGGAAATTGATACCTAAAGGATCTGACTCCTTTGCTTGTAGATTTTTTTGTATTTTTGGAATAAGTTTGAAGCCTTTTCCCTCCAAGTTTCATGCTCTTGCATTAGTTTGGCCCTAACCCAAGAGCTTCAGGGCTCTGAGTTAACTCAGTGCTAGCTCAAAACAAAAGTCATTCTTATTATCAAAATAATGGATTACGTAAAAAATTGTCACAAGTCTTGCAACTCGAAAATAGAGTAGAGTTTTACAATAAAAAATATGAATCCTACTAAGGTCCTAGGCCTCTCTACTTATACATCTGAAGTCTCCAACAGCTTCCTTAAAACTAGGGAGGCTCATCTCCCAAACTCAAGATAAGTTGGTGCTTTGTCTTTCACTTGCTTGGTTGCCTTCTAGTATTCATGATTTGGTTGTTTTCACTTTGAGCTGATGGAGGAATATTCGAATGGATGGGTAGTAAATGAGGAGGATTTTCCTCCTATAATTCCTCTCCCTTGTCCCATTCGAGTTTTGACCAAGGTCTTTGCCAACTTCCTTGCTTTTATCCTTTAATCCTGCATTAAATGCACATTAGACCATAAAGAAAAATATCCAACTCTAACTCATGTCATAAACAAAATATAATCAAAAGTATGCAATAAGTTATGAGAATAGTTGGTTTGACTAAGCTAGGAGGTGAGTTAAGGCCCATATAATTACCCAATCATGAGGCTCACCAGAGCCACATCTCTATCCAAATCGTCTAGTGAAAGAGGAGTAGGATCAAAATCTGTAGTATTAACTCTAAATTGATAAGCAATTTTAGTTGTAGACATGAGATATGCCATTCCACCCACTTGTCCTTCTTATAATATGGTGGTAGAAGAGGTTAAGGGCCAAGGATCTAAAAAATAACGAGTTCCGAAATATTTTCAACAAGGGGCCTTGGATGATGAAATGGAATTTATTCGAGAAATAGGAGAAGGAAGATCCAAA
This sequence comes from Pinus taeda, assembly GCA_000404065.3. Lineage (NCBI taxonomy): Eukaryota > Viridiplantae > Streptophyta > Pinopsida > Pinales > Pinaceae > Pinus > Pinus taeda. Next base: position 101,458 of record APFE030859385.1, read on the forward strand.
GTACTTATCAACGAGGAATACATTCCAACTCCTTAATTCTTAACAGGCTTCTTGGGATTGTTCAACAAGGGAATGAAAGAATCAGAGGATGCATTGGATTCTTTCGTAGAATACTCCATTTGATCAACACTAAGAATTATCCCTCGATGGGGAAATCATAGGATGTGAAATAATGATGATACAATGGCATCCATTTCATAAATCCAATTTTGTCACAATAAAAGATTATAATCCAAATTTGCATCAACTATTTCCACCTCGATATTGATAACGTTTCCCCAACATAGATGCGAATGGGTCAAAATATTCCATGTGGCCTATCAAAATGACCATCAAATGCAGTCAAGAGAGTAGGTGAAGGAACAACCTGAGGAGATCTTATAGCTTTCCAACATGCAATCGATATGACACATGTGGAAGCTCCCGCATCAACTATAGTTTGAAAGATATTGGTATTTCAATATGTAGATTTAATCTAGAAAGCCATTTGATCAGGTTGTATCTTCCTAATATTTGACATGTCAAATGTAATCATAAGAGAGATTTTCATATCTATTGCCTCGATCACAATGAGCAATGCACTCCTTTGTGATGGACACGACTGGAGTACCTCTAATGTAGACATCACAAAAGGACTTTGAGCCAAATCTTCAACAATGGAGTAGTTCTGGGCAACCCTGGCATTAGGGTTAATTGTCGAATGTTTTGCAGAGCCTTTCAGCATTCAAGGTATAGGCTCAACTGCGAGCCTTTCAATATGGAGCAACTCTAGAACATCGAGAGCGGCCTTAGCCTTAGCTGATTCTAGTTCGCTATGATCATGTGATCTTATAGCAACATCAACATGAGAACTCATCATCTATACATTTGATGGATTTCCCCTTCCTCGTTTCCCCTTGTGGGGGTTCCAATATTGGCATTCACGCTAGCAAACATTTGCTTCCCTTGGGCAAAAGGGTTAGTCAGAACAACCTGCAAGACAGAAGAACCCTGCTGCACTAACAAGCGCTAAGAATCCTGAATCTTAGGGCAAAGATGTGTTAAATAATCTCCATTGCACAATTTCCAAGGAAAATTAACTTTCTTCTTGGACTCCCTTTTACCCTCCCAGGTATTATTACTGAGTTTGTTCATATTACCCTTCCCATCCTTATCTTTCTTCTTACCACATCCATTTTTCTTGCCATCGGATTGTTGATTTCGTTTGGGATTAGAAGTTTGGACAACTTTAATAGCTAAAGGTTCAGAAGGCAGACGCACTAACGACGATGCCTGAATCGAAGAAGTAGTTCGTAAAGACAACAAATGTAATTGACTTAACAGGTTAGCCATGTTGTTATTGATCAATCCCATTATCCTATCACCATGGGGACCTCGCTTTGGGTTGGCTAAATCGATTTTGAATCAAGGAGCATTAGGAAAAATCTTTTCAAGAATCCGAGAATGAGAATATATAAGTTCTAACTTCTAGGCTATAAAGATAGTTTGTTCTTTGGTGAATACCCCAGAGAGTGATACATCCCTAGAAATTTTTGGCTGTAAGATTTTAAAAACCATTCGAGAAGGAATTCATTACGAATATAGGCTTTGACAAGCCTCTTCCTTCTTCGCCATTCCTGAATATGGTCAAAAGTATGAGTTGGCTTATTTTGCTGGAAACTAGCCAACAACTCAATTGTGACATCATATCGAATGAGAAACTAAAAATAGTTCAAAAACATAGTAGCCAATTGAAAAAATGAAGAAAAAGTGCCCCCACTAAGCCCTATTACCACTTGGAAACATTTCCAGTTAAGATACATTTGAAAAATCTCAACTTGATTGAATTGTCAATTAGGGAGTTAGATGAACACCATAAATGGAATTTTCTTATATAATTAGTGGGATCCTCCCCAGACTTTCCTTCAAATTTTGGAATATTTGATGGAAGTTTGGTGGGAGACAGAGGCCAACACAGATTAGATTGGATTGGATTTTTTGTCAATTTTGAGAGATCTTGCAAATTTAGGGTTTTTTTTAGCTTAGTCTCAGAGTATCCATAATAGAAACCATATTTGTCAACATTTCAAATCCCAATAGGGATCCATCATCAGGACCAATCTGAATGATGATATAAGAAGAGCTTTGTGATAGGATAAATA
>APFE030859385.1:103618-119722 GCA_000404065.3 Pinus taeda
TAGAAATGTAATAATAATGTCTATTTTAATTTTATTCGTATGTATCAATAATATAATTATATAGTTATAAGATTAGATAGTTATAAGTGCAGGAGAGAAAAAGCATCTACCTGATTACCTGGGATGTTTTCGTGCTTCTAGCCCCCTAATTAAGGGAAGCCAACTTCCACTGATCTCAATACCATTGTCCCTATTGAGATTCTACGAATGTTTTATAATCTCAAGAGCCTCCTTGATCTTCCTTCTTTGATATCACTCTTCCCTTGTGATAATTGAGGTGCTTTCCAATGATGTTTTCCTTTTGAGGAATGCTCCGCAAGGGCTTAAGTATGAGATCTTTTGTTCTTAATACCAACTCCATGTTCTTTTAGTCTTTTCTGCAAAGAACGACATGTTTCACCAATGTAACTTTTTCCACAAGAGCAATCAATTTTATAAACTCCTTTGAGTTGATATCTATCAATATCATCATTTACAGACCTTATGCCCTGTTTAATTGTTCCAGGTGGTGAGAACTATGTGACTATGTCTTTCCTTCTTAGGACAATGGAAATCTTATCTGTCACCCCTTCAATATATGGTAGGAAAACTCTACCACATGGGGTTAGGTCGCAGGCCTTAGGTATCTAATATAACACCCTCCTTTGTCCTCTCTTTATCACTTTCTTAATTTCTTTTTCTTTGTAGCCTATACTCTTAAATGCTAATGATAAATGTTCCTCCTCTTCCCTAAGATGTTTAGAGTCAGAAATTAAAAAGGCCCTAATGGTGAGAGTTTTAAGCACACCAAATGTTTAGGATGGACAATTGTAGGAATCAATGTGCAGGGACCTTTCTGCATGAGTAGATTTCCTAAAAACTTTATGTCCTAAAGAGTCATCCATTTTTCTAATGATAACAACGTCTAAGAATGGAATACTAATGTTTTCCTCCATCTCCATAGTAAATTTCATTTCGAGAGAGATAGAGTTTAGGTGCATGAATAACCTATCAAGTTCTTCCCTACCATGGGTCCATCTTAGGTTGGTATCATCGACGAATCGTTTCCACAAAAGGGTATGATTCAAGGGCCTTCTTTGTAAAGTATTCCATGTATAAGTTGGCCACAATTGGCGAGAGGGGTGATCCCATTGCCACCCTAGATCTCTGCTTACAATGTCCTCCTTGGAATGTGAAAACGATTGACCGCAAGCAAATCTCAATAAGTCTTGTAGTTTGTGGGTCAATATCTTCCTTTATAACCTAAATAGCTTTATCCAAGGGAATCATTGTGAGTAATGAAACCACGTCAAAACTTACCAAGATTTCATCATGGTTTACCCTCTCTTTTTTTATAAGACTCAGAAAATCATGGGAGTCCTTGATAAAAGAATCAGTATTCCCAATGAGAGGTCTAATGATTTTGGCAACATACTTTGCGAGTTCATAGGTTGGGGAACCAATAGTATTAACTATTGGTCTGAGAGGAACCCCTTTCTTGTGGACCTTGAGCAACCCATAAATTCTAGGGACGGTTTCATAGGAAGGAGTTAATCTCTTCTTTAATTTTTCCTCAAGGTTGGAATTTGAAATTGCCTTCTTGACCTCTCTCATAATCTTAGGAATTGGATTAGTGATAAGCCTCTTATAACTACCACAGCTGAGGTGTTCATTCATTTTACAGATGTAGTCTTCTTTATCCAGGATCATCGCTGCCCCTCCCTTGTCTGCCTTAGGAACCACAATTTTGTCATTATTTCATAGGGACCTAAAGGCAATTTGTTCTTCCTTAATTAAATTAATCTTGGGAATTATAGGCTTCCTCATTATGGGAGCAGATTTTTGTCTCAATGCCTCCCTATCTTCCATAGAGAGGTTATTTATCCCATCCTCTATGCTACAAATGATACTCTCAACTGGAATGCTCTTTAGAGCAACTACAAACCCTAAACCTTTGTTGAGAACACTAATAACTTCTCGGCCTAATTCCTAGGAAGGCAAATTAACCACATTTCTTTTGGGAAGAATTCCCGAGGATTTAGGTGGAACCTAAGTTATCAAATCCTGATGTGCTTACATAATTCAAATTTGAATTCTGTAAGCACATTGAGATTCGATAACTTAGGTTCCAGATTATCCTTGAGAATCCTTCCCAGAAGAAATGTGGTTAGTTTGCCTTCCCAGGAATTAGGCCCAAAAGTTATTAGTGTTCTCAACAAAGGTTTAGGGTTTGCAATTGCTTTGAAGAGCATTCCGATTGAGAAGATCATTTGTAGCATAGAGGATGGGATACATAACATCTCTATGGAAGATAAGGAGACATTGAGACAAGGATCTGCTCTCATAATGAGGAAGGCTAGAATTCCCAAGAGTAATTTAAGTAAGGAAGAACAAACTCCCTTTAGGTCCCTACGAAATAATGAAAAAATTGCGGTTCTTAAGGCAGACAAGGGAGGGGCAATGGTGATCCTGGATAAAGAAGACTACATCTGTAAAATGAGTGAACACCTCAGTTGTGGCAGTTATAAGAGGCTTAGCACCAATACAATTCCTAATATTATGAGAGAGGTAAAGAAGGCAATTTCAGATTCCAACCTTGAGGAAAAATTAAAGAACATATTAACTCCTTCCTATGAAACCATCCCTAGAATTTATGGGTTTGCCAAGATCCACAAGAAAGGGGTTCCTCTTAGACCAATAGTTAATGCTATTAGTTCCCCAACCTATGAACTCACAAAGTATGTTGTCAAAATCCTTAGACCTCTCGTTGGGAATACCAAATCTTTTATCAAGGACTCCCATGCTTTTGTGCATCTTATCAAAAGTGAGAGGGTAAATCATGATGACATCCTGGTAAGTTTTGACATGGTTTTATTATTCACCAAGATTCCCTTTGATGAAGCTATTCAAGTTATAAAGGAGGTTAGTGACCTAGAAACTACAAAACTTGCTGAGATTTGCTTACGGCCAACCGTTTTCACTTTCCAAGGAGGATATTATGAGCAGATATCTGGGGTGGCAATGGGATCACCCATCTCACAAATTATGTCCAACTTAATACATGGAATACTTTGAAAAGAAGGCCCTTGAATCATACCCTTTGAGGCCATCTTGGTGGAAACGATTCGTCGATGATACCAAACTAAAATGGACCCACGGTAGGGAAGAACTTGATAGGTTTTGGTGCACCTAAACTCTATCACTCCTAAAATAAAATTTACTATGGAGATGGAGGAAAACAATACTATCCCATTCTTAGATGTTTGTATCATTAGAAAAATGAACGTCTCTTTAGGACATAATTTTTTTAAGAAATCCACTCACACAGAAAGCTACCTCCATGTTGATTCCTACCATCATATGTCCCAAAAGTTTGGTGTGCTTAACACTCTTTCGATTAGGGCCTTTTGAATTTATGACTCTAAACATCTTAGGGAAGAGAAGGAACATTTATCTTCAGTATTTAAGAGTACAGACTACAAAGAAAAAGAAATTAAGAAAGCCATAGAGAGAGAAGAAAGGAGGGTGTTACCCTAGATACCTAAGGCCCAAGAGCTAACCTAGTGTGCTAGAGTTTTCCTATCATATATTCAATAGGTGACAGATAATATTGCCAAAATCCTAAGAGGGAAAGACATAGTCACACAGTTCTCAACACCTAGAACAATTAAATAGTGTATGAGGTCTATCAAGGATGATGTTGATAGACATCAACTCAAAAGTTACATTGGTGAAATAGGCCATTCTTTGCAGAAAATACTGAAAGAACATGGATTTGATATTAAGAACAAAATATCTCGTACTTTGGCCCTTGCGGAGCATTCTTCAAAAACAAAACATCAAGTTTTTTGGAAAGCACCTCAATTATCGCAATGGAAGAGAAATATCAAAGAAGGAAGATTATGGAGGCTCTTGAGATTATAAAACATCCATAGAATCTCAATAGGAATAATGGTATTAAGATTAGTGGAAGTTGGCTTCCCTTAATTAGGGGGTTAGAACCACCAAAACATCCCAGGTAATGAGGTAGTTATTTTTCCTCTCCTATCCTTATAATAATATTATATATTAATACATAAGAATAAATTAAAATAGATATTATTATTTTTTTAAATAATTTTTATCATTTAAATATAAGTTAATAATTGATATTAATAATAATATAATAATAATAAATTTTTATTATTAATATCAAAAACTAAATTATCTTTTTTTATATTATTATAGTTATTATGTAATATAATTAATAAAAAACTATGTAATCTAATATAGTTCTCAAAACTATCTGATCTTATATTATTATTCATAATAATAATATAATAATATATAATAATAATTTCTTTTAGATTGAAAACATAACAATTAAATTCAAACTATATTCAATTTAATTAACTATTTTCTTATTATTGTTATTAGAGCATTAAAATTATTATTAATATTATTTATTTATAATTATAATAATTATGACACTTATTTTTTTTTTAGGAATAAAATTAGTTTTTTTGATTAGTATTAATGAACTAATTAATCACATATCTAATATAATCTATTATTAATATAAATTAAATAATTAAAAATAGTAATTTAAATACATTAAGAAAACACTTTATAAAATCCTTCAATTAAATAAATATTAAGAAACATTTATTAAACATATGATAAAAACTTTTATTACTGTGAATACTTATTATAAATAAACATTAAAATAAAAATGAAAATTATTAGCTGACTTTCAATCAAAATATTTTCTTTAACTCTTTATCCTATCGCCAAGCTCTTCTTCTATCATCATTCAGTTTGGTCTTCATGATGGATTCTTGTTGGGATTTGAAACATTGACATGTATGGTTTCTACTCTAGATACTCCGAGACTAAGCTCAAAAAACATTTAGGGTTGCTAGGAATGGTAAGCATGGAGGAGCTTGAGAATTCCACCCACTATGAGTAGGATTCCCAACATTTCGAAAGGCATATCTTGGATTTGTAGAGGCACCAGGTTTCTAAGGATTTTTCATAGAATAAATTAAATCGTAAGGAAAGTCTTATAGTCTAGAAAAGTTTAGAGTTTGACCACCTCCTACCGAAATGTTATCATAACCAGGAAAATCTCCCCCAAGCAAGCTATTAAAAGTAGAGGAGAGAACTTGGTTAGGGTTCCACAAATTGGTGAAGGGAGAATAACCTTGAAAGGTACTTGCGAATGAGTAAGGCATGTTGCCCTATTGACCAAAAGGAAATTGATTCCCAGCTCCTAAACCACTAAAAGCATGGTTAGTCCATCCTTGAAAAGGATTATAACTTTGTCCTTGACCGTAGAAATGGAGTGATCCTAAAGAAGGGTTAGAATCAGGTATATGACCAATTCGAAAAGGAAAACCATGGAAAGAGGCTAAACCACTAGTCATAGAAGTCATCATTGTGGAAACAGTGGATGAAATGGTTACAGGAACCAAGGGAATTGCACTAGAAAGCATCCCAAAGGGGAAGGAACCAATGTGGGAAGAAAAATCTTAGGTGGCCCCACTCGATGATGGAATTGAGGTGGAGCCAAATATTGCAGTACTAGGAGTGATAGTATATATAGTGATAATACCTCCTCCTTGAACTGAAATAGACGTATGCTCACTAGTATCGCTCATAGTGGGATTCGTGCTCCCAGTAATGGCCGTCAAAGGAAAAGGATGATAAAAACCAAGGCTTAATGGCCTATGAGTGGGGGAAGAGGTTAAGAAGGAGTCACAGGGGACTCAAGAATCTCTTCAACCTCAAATTCATATTCCCACTATAAGAGAACCCTAGAAAGGACAAGAGTGTTCCTCTCGAAATAATGACTTACACTAGGTCTACCCTGTGAAACTATAGAATGAAGCGGGGGATCAATCTCCCATGCGTTTTCTACCAATGATTGAAAATCACCAGCCTAATTTCTCCTATTCCTTCTAGACAAAGGCTTGACACTCATAGGTGAGATACCATGAAGCCTCCTAGACCAACAAACTGTTTTATTAACCACTTTTAACTATTGTGAGAACTTTGTCAAGACTCAAAAAATTATAAAGCTATGGTAATCTTGGAGGAAATATCACTCAGTAAATTTCCATAAGGATACAATCAATCCAACACCTTCCAAGCATTTCCACTTCGAATGATTAGGAACAGACACTAAAATGCAAGAAAGCAAAGTATAATACCTTTCAAACATATTTTGGGATAATTACAGCCAAAGCCTACTATCGAAGGTAACAAAAATAGTTACGTTGACCTCCAAACAATATCCTTTTCTGGTGCAAGTACCCGAGCTTCGCAAGGGCACCCTCCAGAAGTACTAATGAGAGTGATACATCTACCTTAGGTACCATGGGTATTCCCCCTCGCAGTCACCTATGTGGTCCCTAGGAATGGTGAATAAGGTCACCAGTTCATATCATAAGTTGGGCGGAATAGTCTTTGGTCAGGATCCAACATGTAGGAGAGGGGATATCTCTCTTCCTTGCCTTCACTCACCCTAAAGATTAAATCCCAGAAGAGAAGAGCTTTCTTGGACAACTGAACAACACTGGATTTCACTCTTTTAATCAACTTTTTTGTTTAAATTTAGAGTGGCCTTGGATAGTTAACTCTTAAGACACCTATTCCAAGGCCCTATATTACCTAGATTAATTGATGTAACTATGACAAATAAAAAACATTCTAGTTCATTTTAGTTTTAACGCTTCATATTAATGGTTTTTCTTAAGTCAAGGGTAAAATGGAAGTGCAACATATGATGTTATTTTATGTGAAAAGAAATCAATAGAAAACCTAGCTACATGCATATGCAACTCTTTTTTCTTCAATGAAAGACATTTCCACCAAGTTCTATGAACAAACTACGAAAGAAAAAAAGTTTCCTTTTCTTTTTCACAACACATGCTCACACACTAAAAATCTTGAAGAAGACTAAAAATTCTTACAGTGCAACTATCCTGATGCAAACTAAAAATGCTTAATGCAAGATTCTAAGGATTACTCTTAAAACAAGCAAATGTGTTTCTCAAATAGATAAAGAAGCCAAAAGTTGACAAAAAGTAGGAACGAATTCAATCAAAGACTTTTTCCCAAAATTAAGAAAATTCAAGACTTCACACCTTGCTCTAAAATGATAAGAAGATAAAAAAGAAAACCGGAAAGAAAAATAAAGGCAACAAAAGGTTTTTTTATCTTTTTTCTTTTTAAGGGCATAAAGAGTTCTTGAGAAATGAAAAAATACTAAAGACTTCAAGATGAAATCTAAGCATAAAGAACCTCAAATTTCGTAGGCCATAGGAATCATTAACACAATAAGACTTAAAGTGAAAAGAGGCTACAAAGTCAAACAAATTGATCTGAACAGCAATATGAAAACCTTAGTGAACAAGAAAGATTTCAAGGAGACCAAGAAAACGTTTAAAAATTGCAAGAAGGACTTTCTCAAAAACCAAGAAAAAACCAAAGATGTCAACTTTTGAGTGTAGGAATTTACAGGGTAAGTTCCTCAGATAGAACACCAAAGGACACCGCTCACAAGCAGATCACAGATCAATACACTAGTATTTTTGACGTGGTTAAAACCCTCAAAGAGGGAAACAGTCCACGGCCCGAGCCAACGCGGCCACTTCAAGAAATTCATTAATAGAAGAATGAAATTTTACATAAGCTTCTCTCATGAACAGTTAACCTACAAATGACCCTCCATTCTCTTTAAATAGAGATCATGGACCAATCAGGTGTTAAGCCACGGATCAAGTGTTGGTAATACCGAGGAGAGAATGAACCGTCAGATCACTACATATCGTGACACACACTTTACCTAACTCTATACTAGACCAAGTTATACTTAACTATTTCCTATGTGTCGGAATATCCTAACATTGAGAAATCAAAGAAAAACAATGGAAATGTTGGGTTATAAGTGAATTGAGACCAATTCCCTGTTTCAAAATCTTAGAACATCCAATAAATTCACTAAGAACCCTTGAACCCAATCACGTAAACCAACACTTCACCAAGAAGAAAACCCTAGGTTGACTAGAATTTTCCACAAAGAGAGATAGGAAACTGAAAAACTACAAGAAGAATTACTCTCCTAAATAATCAATGACCAAACATAAGCAATACAAATTAGGCAAAACCCTTATTGGACTCTGAATTTGAAAAATTCATTCAAAACCAAGCATACTCGAATGTGAAGTCATAGACACGCGTGTGTACGTGACTGTACTAAAGGAAACCCACGCATATGCATGTATCTTTTGACAAAATCACATTTAGATGGATTGTGTGAATTAAAGCTCGCATATAAAAAAGTGAGCAAGGAAAAATAAAAATTTAGGTTTGATCCAAAAGATCAAACTTTTTTCCGAAATTGCAAACAAGTCCATGATATTGGAAAAACCAAGAAACGAAACTAGAAAGTCCATATCAAGAGAGAAACAACCCAAACAAGGAAATACAAGATTTTATTCCCCAACGAAGTTTCCAATTTTGTTACAGGAATAAAATACCCTGGAGTTTGGGTTGAGAACTCCAATAGATCAAAGGGCATACACCAACAGGAAGCAACCAAGCAAGCAGTCCTAATGCTTAAACTAGTAAAGTGGAATGAAGAGATAGTAACCGTAGGTCCTGCGTTTGAGGATGTTCCCGTAGGTTACAAACCCTCTGCTTCCTCCAATGTTTCAAAACCCATAACTCTTTTGAGAAAGGCATATATATTAGTAGTAGTTCAAATCATGTTCAAGGTATGAACATTAGATCATATAATCATATAGATATAAAACATTAAATCATACATAATTAGATACTAACTTGAATTAAAGCATAAATATCATAACATCAGGAACACGACATAGCTTGTTCATTGATGACTACAAAGAATGTGGGAAAATACAACATGATATGGCCACGACTCAAGGCAAAACCTTCCCCCAAATCCATCCAACTCAAGCCTCAACAATCCTCTTTCAAATGCATACACATAGATGCCATATAAAGGATATGGACATCTCTATGAGGAAAAAAGGGTTTCCTATAGTTGGGAGTGTAGGGGGCATAGGGATAAATCAAACTTGATCATGGACCAATTGGATATAATATGAATATCAGATCATTCTCTCCCCTTCAGGCCTTCCCATGAGGTATATTTATATCACCTAAAAACATTTTCTTCAGTTGGGATGCAATTAGGCCACATGATCCTATAGGTGAGCTTCCAGTGTAACCCGTAAACCCCACCCATAAAATACAAATTTTATATTTATTTAATATTTTAAATCATATACGTGGGTTGGGTCTAGCTAGACTTGTGTGTGCATGCACGTTTTGAAGGGAAAAGTTGCATATGGAATTTAAAATAATGTATTTTAGTAAATGGACGAAGTCTGAAGAGAAAGGGATTCCCAAGGCCATGACTCAGAGAATCAAATTTACCATAGTGGTAAATGGTGGTATAACACCATGGAAGCCATAAGTTTAGTCAGGAGATCTTCTTCAAAGTATTATTTGCTTTACTCTTCTTCTAGGTATTCTTTGGCCTTGATGTCATCATTCTTATTTTCAAATTCCTTGATGGGTTCTATACTTCCTTCTTGCTTTCCATCATCTTCTTGACTAGAGGTCATGGTCAATGCTCCTTTTGAGTGAAGGTCATGTAGTTTGTCCCATATATCGTTTGCTAAGGAACATTTTTCCAAAGTGGCCTTTATAGAATTTGGTAGCCTATTCGAAAATGTCTTCATTTCTCTTGTACTATACTCCTTGGATTCATCATCCATCATGATATTAGTAATCACTTATTCCCATACTCCAACACCTTGAGCCATTGAGCAATTTCTCATTATGACCTTCCATACATCAAAGTTTTAATTGAACACTAGAACTTTCTCAATTTGATTGTACTCAGTTTTGATGGTTGAGTAAGAGACATATTTAGGAGGATTAGAGGCTTTATTCCTTGGCTTTGCCATTTGTGTTCTAAGAATCAACCTTCATGTTGTTAGGCTTTGAGTGAAGGTACTGGCTCTAGTAGCAATTGTTGGAAATACTGAGGGGGGCTTAATCTGTATTTATTTTCAATTGTTACTTTTACCAGCTAGATCACTTATATTTAGAACACAAAATGAATAATAAGAATAAATGATTTTATTAATTTCTTATTTACACTAAATCAAGTATAATTATGTAGGGATCCAACCCTATATGAAGGCACCAATATTCAATCTCCTAGGCTCCAACCTGTATTTTCCCAGTACTAACTTGGACTTCCAAGGCTCCAACCTTGTCAATTTTGAGGGACTAACATCAAGAGCTCCGACCTAGTTTCTTGAGGACTCTCATTCCTCTAGGGCTGTAACCCTATCCTCTAAGGCACCAACCTTGTCTTTTCAAGGCTCCAACCCTTAATTTAATTCATCAAGATGTATTTGATTATACTTCACAGGTCCCAATGTCTTCTTCAACAAGCCTTGTGAATCTTCAGTTATGCCTTCCCTTAGTCTCCACATCACATTATCAATGACAACCTTGTCTTCTTAGAAGGTATTTCCACTACTCTTCATGTCACCGAAAAAAAATCTCCAAGGTTACCTCATTATGGCTTCAGTGCATCACGGTCTTCAATGATCTCCACAAATGCTCAATATGCTACTTCAAAAATTTCTCTAACTCTGTGCTATTATGTTCTCAAGAGAAGTCTTCAACAATCTTTATTTGTCCAATCCTGATAAATGAAGACTTTGACCATGACAACTTCAACCATGATAACTTCAAATACAGAAGCTATGAAAACTTGGAACATGACAACTTCAACTATGGTAGTTGCGAAAACTTCGACCACAACAACTATGGAAACTTCTTTGCTCCTAGCGCAGACATGTGGGAGTCTATTTAACCAAAGAATAATTCCACAAACTTGTCTTCCTTGCTTTTCTAGGTTGCGGCTTCTTCTCTACCTCTTGTCTTGTCTCAACCAAAAAATATGATCTTGAGTGGACAAATTTAGGTTTATATTTATAGTGGCTTTTCCATATTCAAAAGGGACAAATGTTTTTTTCAAGGGTTATGAGCTTACTAAAGATGGCTTGGATAGTTTGACAATTTTTTACATATGCTAATTTCAAAAATTGATTTCTCTTCAACGGTAAGGAATTTGGAGGCGTGTAATAGCTCATTAGAAAGAAGAAAATATCCTCTACACTCCCATGCCAATCCCATCCTTAATAGGGTCATTTTACCACCAATAATTGTTTTTTGTGAGACTTCCATTATTATTTTATTTATGGTAGCCATTAGGATTTAGGTTTAGGCATCCAATGTTTATGGCTCCTTATTTATAGAATTAGGTCATCAAGCTGATTAGGATTAAGGATTATTTGAAGTTATAATGGGCATCAACAAGATTAGGGTGACTTTTCAATATGTATTCACTTAAGGCTTCATCATCAATGATCTAAGGCTTTTCATGGACATTAGGGAAAGAGATTCTTCATTAGGATTAGGGCTTCATACACATAGGATTCTATTAATGTATCTTAAGGGCATCATAAGTATTAGGACTTGCATCAATCTGTTAGGGCTAAGGATTCTCCTAGAGTATTATGGGCATTTATATCATCCATCACCAATCTAGGTCATAAATGTACTTAGGTTTTTCTCATGTAGTTAGGGCAGCATCATGAAAGGGTTTAAGGCATCTACCACAAGAGTATTTTCCATCTCCAATAATTCCATATTGACATCAATGACAACATTCACCAATAAAGTTTTTTATTACGACTATTGGGAACAAATATGTTTGTTCGTAAAGGAGGCAAAGTCCTATGAGACATGTATTTCGTGTGCGATGATTAAGACTAAGTTTGTGTTTTTTGTTTGATCGCCCCAGACAAAAGTTTCTGCTAATTATCACACCAAGATTATCGATGTGGCATAGATCCACAATATTAGTTGAATCGATACTAGTGTATGCTAGGTGAGATTCACAGAAAAAATGTTTTCCTCTCATATAATGGACTATGTGACTTGCATACAATGTCATAAGGGCTCGTTGGTGCGAAAATCCATGTGAGTGCAATTTATGAGAAACCAACTTAAAAGATGAAAGTGTAAATCTATTTTGTGTTTATTGAGGAGAGCCCGTGACCAACTGTAGCCGCTGTGAGGTGAAGAAGCCTCTACAATCAGAGATGAGGGTATCAATGTAAAGTTGTGTTGGCATGCTAAACATGATTGTCTATAAGCCTCAAGCCGACAGGGAAGAGGGACCAACGTAGATGGCTGGCTATTTACTAGCTTTTACAGTTTCCCCCATCGATTGTTGGTTTTCGATAGTGGAAATCCAAGACTGTTGATATAGTGATTTTTTTGTTGATGTATTCTTATGGCAAAGGAAACAGAAAAGTTTGACTCTGTTGTAGTGTTGTAATTGTAAGTTGCAGTGTATTGATGTTGTGGAGAATTTGGACATTGTGCACCTATGTGTTTTGAAGTGACCTTGTGTTTTGAAAAGTAAAGCATGGAAGAGGCTTGACTTGAATGACTGTGTAGAGTAGTGTTGTGCCCTACACTGCTAGAGAAATAAGGAGCCATGAGCTAGATGACTGTGAAGAGTGGTGGATTGTGTGCCACCTAGACAAGAATAGAAGTTTCTCGGTCTAGCGATTAGAGCCATATTGAGCACTTTGGAGTTGCAAAATAAGAGATCCCATTAAAGAACATGTCTCCCTGTCTAATGATTTGTGAAGTTACTAGTTGTGGTGAATGGTGTGTCACTGTGTAGAGGAGAATTTGGTAGGGCAAGGTGTTGTGTATCGAAAGGCTAGGAAACAGATGCAAGGTGGTGGTAAAAGTTGTATGCGAGCATGGTTAGACCTCCAAAGTGTCTTGTTTTCTATATATTTTTCTTTGTGGTAGAGGAAACATGGTGCACAAGGCATATGTCTATATTTTTAGAATTATTTGACAATGACTCTTTTGATGATCACTTTTTTATGAGTCCATTTAGAAGACCTTTTGGGTCTGGTAGTATTTTTGAGTTTGAATAAATTTCTAACAAACAATGTGATGTTGTTGATGATCATGCAATTAATGATTAGGAGCCAAAGTCTACTCCACAAGATCCTATGATTGAAGAGTTGCCAATAAATCATGAGGCAAGGTGTAAACAATTAATACATGTACCTATTGTTGAATGTCTAGATGATGAGCAAGGCAAGTGGGATTGAGAGCGCAAGAAATACAGGAAGGACACAAGAATGTGTTCAAGGGAACTGACAATTCTTATCCAGAGTAGTCCATCGAACAATACATAAGAGAATTTGATGATGGAAGTAAATTAGGTGAAAATATTAAAAGGAATTGGTATCATCCTATTTGTAGCAAGAAGCAATATGAAAAGTTCATAACATGGAGTAAGAAGAAGAGACAAGTTGAAAATACCAAATTTTGGAGCAACAAATTAAGTTTCATCAATATAATCTAGCAAAGAAAGTGAAAATGAAATATTTGAGTAATGTTTGTAATCCTAGTTGAGACCTACACTAGAAGGCATATAGGTTGTGATTAAGGGGGAGTCTTAGAAATAATCAAGACAAGTACAAATGATAGATTATCAGTATTAGTTGGTAAGTTAATAGTTGCCAAGTTTAGGTAAAAAATAATGATAGTCGGTGAACTAAATTGTAGTTTATACCTCTCAAACTATGTATAAATCTCGGTATGTCGAATAAAATAGATAAAATATTACGTTGAGTCTTCACATCTCATAATATTTGGATGTAGATTGGGATGGATGCATGTTGGAATTAAAATTAATTGTTGGTATTTATTCATCTTCTGAAATTTGAAGTTTGGAGCTCGATGAAGTGCTATAATTTTTTTACCATAGAATTTAGAAGCTACGATTAATTTTCTATTATAGTTTTCATGTACTTGGCTAAGTCAAGAACATCACTGACATCGTTCGACTTGTCTATCACCCTGTTGGAGTGACCAGTTCAAGGTTATGAGATTATGATGATGCATAATTGGTCCTTTTGAATCTAGCTTTAAGGCTCTAGGAGCAATTTTTCATAACTCCCTCTAAAGCTACAATTGAATAGCACATTTTTTATCTAGGATTCCATAGTCTCAACCATCATGCATACCATTGAACTTGCATAAATTGCCTCTCACATAGTTTCCCACACTACACCTTCTATGTGTAAATTGGCTCTTACATTTTAATAATACTTTATCATAAATATGAGTGATGCTAAACATACTCTTATCGATCAAATTTCATAATATTTCTAAAATTCGCAATCAAAATAAAAGAAACATACACATATTTTATAAAAGGTAGGCACAAAATATTTATAGTTTCTTGCCAATGTTACATTTCGATTTTTCATGGTTTGCATGACCATGTAATTGCTTGAGCGATAATGTCATATTCATAATGAAGCCTAGTCATATGTTTATGGCTTAATAAGACCATTCCTATCTTCGGGATAATGAAAATTTGAAAATCTATGTTAAAATTAAAATTTCTAGTGATTACTTTTAAAATGTATGATCATATTTTTTATAAAATAAATATTAAGATATAGAGTATTTTATTTTTATATAATTTTTAAAACTATTTAATGATTTAAAGTATATTATTTTATTTTATTGCTATATCTGGGTGTAATTAACATCCTTGTGCCAATTTATTCTGCATGCCACCTTACGTGCCCACAATGGGTGTCTAGAGGCCACGACACTAGCATTCAATGCTACATTGGAATGTGATTTGGTGTTTAATTTTGCACAAGGAACTTCATTGGGAAAGTTGTAGTGTTGAGAGAGCTATGAGGTTGAACAACTATAAATAAGGAAAATCTCATTTGATTTCCATGATTTGCAAAAAGGGGTTGATCTACGCATGGAAGCAGAGGAAGAGGTTGCCTGCCTCAAATCTCCTAGCTTAGGGGAAAATAGATTCGATGAGGATATCCCAATTTATATCAGATATATTGTTATGAATAAAAATATATATAATACAAATAATGTAAAAGTATAATAATAATAAATAATGATTAATTAGTAACTACTTAATGGAAAGGTATGTCCCTAAGGACATAATTGTTGGTGAAGAGGTACATGCCTAGAGTATATAAGCAGGCCCTCACCCTCATTGTAATCATATCTCATATAAATTTAGTATAAACTATTCAATATGCATTACTTGTCCTACAATAGATTTGTTTTTCTTCAAAGCATTCTGAACATTATTGCGGGTATATGAACTTTGTTTTCTACATAGATGGTGGCTGAGATGGAAGTAGATGACACTGGAAATAGAGGAATTGGTTGATAAGAATTGTGTAATCTATTGGGCAGGCGCATGAGACATCAAGAAACGTCTCTAAAGATCATGGAACATTGCATCACTGACATATAATTATGCCTTGTCCATGCAAGATCTTCCCTACATGTCCTAGTTGTAGCACTTGAAATTGAGTTTGCCCCTCCTCCCCTACTTCTTCGACATCCAATTTGTTAGGAAACCCAGGCTCCCTCTTCGAGTCCCTAGAACTTGATTCTTAATGGCACTTAACCTCTCAATTAGGGAATGCTATAGTCATCAAAATGGGTGGAGAGAAAATTAAATAAATTGGTACTATTGAATAATGTAGGGAAGGAGTGCCCCACTACTCGCTAAGATGTCGCTACTAGAAAGCTGAAGGAAGAGAATTTGTATTAGATTTTCGTCACCGCAACTAGCTTCAAAGCAATGAATATTGAATGTGAAAGACCTCCCCAGTTTCCACAAGGTCAAGAAGAAATCTTTTGTTAGCTTCAAGCACGCTCAAGAGTGCCCTCATAGGGAAAGATGCCACCTTCTTCATTTAGTCTTTTTGGATGTTTTGTTTGTTTTAGATGATTAATTTTTTGCTAAAAGACATCCAAGGAAACCATTTGGTTTTATATTTATTTCTTGATGGTCCTCACTAACATGGAACTATGGAAGTTGCAGTTTTCCCAAGATCATCCCAGTATGGTAAAAATGTTGTAATGTAATGTTTAACATTTTGACTAAGTCAAATTATATAAAAATAAAAATTAAATTAAATTAAACATAGAAAT
>APFE030859392.1:1903-29121 GCA_000404065.3 Pinus taeda
AGGGTTTTAACCACGTCAAAATACTGGTGTATTGATCTGTGATCTGTTTGTGAGCGGTGTCCTTTTGGTGTTCTGTCTAAGGAACTTACCCTGTAAATTCCTACAAAAATCAAAGGTGATCATATGTAAACTCATTTTCTTCATTTTTCATGCCATTGTGTCATTTTGAAAATCAAAGATCCAAGGAGAGATGAAAATATGATTTCTAAGCATCCTTGAGCAAAACAGAGGAAAGTGATGCACTTTTGGAGGTTTATGCCTGGCGTTGTGCTCTTGGCATTTTCTCATAGTGTAAAATATAACGGGTGTTGTGCTCCTAGACTGACACTGTGCTCCTAGGTTGTGGCACTATGCTTAGGCCATCCAAGCCCAAAAACGCTCCTAGCTTCTAATTTTTCCAAAATTGCCTCTTGTTTAACACTCTCCAAGTATTGTTGCTCCTCTTACTCTCTTAGTTTTCATATGTGAAAATTTTTATAGCTTTGAACTCTTAAATCTAAACCCTAATCTCCACTATAAAATGTTATTTCTTCATTCTCCCTACCACTCACCTCACAAACTAAAGCCCTTGTCCCCACCACTCTTATCCCCTTCTACCATCCATATATTACTCCCTAAACCCCCTCCCTCACATGTTTTTCCCATAGCTTCATTTACATCCATTATTCCAAACAATTGCACATACCACTCATCCCACACCATTGTTAAACTATGGAAACTAAGAGAATCAGTGAAATCATGGACAGAGGTAGTGATTTTGAGTATGAGGAGGAGACAACCAGTGATATTTTTGTAGAAAGACATAGGCAGAGAAAGCCTCATAAGGGAGGAGCCCACTAGTCTAAGAGAATTACAGGTGATCCGAATCGGATCCTTAAACACTCTTAAAGTTTCCTAAACTTTGTAAAAACTCATGCCAAAGTTTCAAAGCCTTATGGATGTCGAGCTTATCAGAAATAACCTCTAAACAATGCAATTTGTGATCAGCATGGAGCAACGAGGACCCTCAATCAAAGCGCATAGTCCTTTGGCCCATGGTAATCATGCGTTGGCACAAATTGACAAATGGGAGGTCAAATCCATAAACAGGGGTAGTTTCTAATATGCGATTAGTGCTAAAGCGCTAATCGCATATTGCAGGGAATCTCCCTCAATGAAGGAAAGCCCCTAAGTGCTCGGTTCCGAGAAAACCATAAAACCGTATGGAAATTGCCGATTCCGTCAGAAGGTAGGTCCCACACTAAAACCAACAGGATATCAGAAGGGCTTCAAGTAGTAAGCGGGTTCAACTGAGTCCCTCTTGATGCCATACACTAGGTGACACACGTCTGGTGGATGAGAGAGAAAATCGCTCACATCGGACAAGTAAAATTCTTGCTACTTACCTGCCCGATATGGACGGAGATTGTAGGATTTGGAGGCTCCAGATCAATGACAGAGAAATGATCTGATGGATGACCGGATTCGATGGCGAAATAGGTTGAGTCACATACGATTTGAGGTCCAATATGACCGATGAGTTGGAAGAGGAATCAGTTTTGCGGGTAATCTTGGAGCAACATAAATAATGACCTTTCAAAGAGAAATGACACTCAGTTCGTGAGAAAACAGGTGGCCACCTCCCTGTGAAGCGTTACACAGTGATGATGATGTAGAGCAGGGGAATTCAAGCGGACAGAGGTAAGAGATTCACAATGCCAGGAAGTAGAAATGAACAGTCAAGAAGTGGATTGGCTTTAATTCACGAACTAACATAGAGTAAGAGGCAGAGGCAGAGAGAGAAGCAGAAAACCGAGAGGCTATAGAGAAGTAAATTGCAGAGAATAAAGAAGTTAAGATGACTTGCAGAGCAAAGGCAACATTGATCCAGATATAGACAGAGAGAGTCTGAGAGTCTGTGAACTCTAGAGATAGCTTGAGAGGTTCAAGCAAACTCTTCTATGTATACCTGTCAGGTATTGAGTACAAGATTGGACTCATACCACTGAGACCAGTGGAGGTTGAAATTTAGTAAGGGGAGTCTATGTACTCTAGAGACTTGGAGGATCCAAGTACAATCCTACTGATCATCATCTGTTAAGTGAGACTCAAATGGAGCTCATTATTGTAAAAACTCTGCTTTTTAAGACACAATAGAAAGGCCACCACTAAAGCCTGGACCAGGAGACGTAGCCCAGGAGGATTGGGTGAACTCCTTATTAAACTTGTTGTGTTTATGTGTTTTCTTACTGTTTTTGTCTTACTTCTTCAGTGTCTGTGTATTTCACAATATTATCGATCCGTTGCATAAAATAACATAGGCGCACCCCAACACTTGAGTCTGTAATACCTTCATTAATTCTTTGATGTCATTTATAGGTGATTTCAGATCAAGTGGTATCAGAGCTATAGGTTTTTAAGGTTAGAAAAGCTTGTGCTGGATTTTTGTGTTGAATGCTAACTAGATCAAAGCTTAAATTAGGAGAAGGACATTTGACTGAAACTAACTCAGAAATTGGAAGAGTCTATTCTAAGAGGAAAATGTCGAAATAAAATCCCTTGGAATTAGATTCCCAATTCATGGACAGTTTTATAACCCTGAAATCCATGGTGAAGGAAATGTATAGGGACTTTAAGAAACATAGAGATGAAGATTCGTTAGGCTCCAAACAAGACAAAGGAGTAGAAGAATCTCTCCTATATGACAACTCTAAAGGCAAAGGGAAAGATGAAAGATTTCTCACACCTCCTAATAGCCCTAAAAATAAAAAGAAGGCATCTTTGATTGAATTAGATGTTAAATTTGATTTACCAATATATGATGGAGATTTAAATGCAGAGAAGCTGGATACTAGATGAGATAGATTGATGTTTATTGCAGAGTACAGAGCATTGACTCAAATAAGAGTAATATTTAGTTGGCCAGCTTATGCCTGGGAGGCATTGCCTTGGTATGGTGGGAAGGCAGGACACAAGCTGACATAAGAAACATGGTAAGATTCTTTCTGTCTGGAGTGAATTTATTTTTGCAATTAAAAAGAAATTCTATCCACTAGCGTACATGCAGCAAGCCATGATGAGTAGGTAAACTCTTCACCAATTGAAAGGGAAAAGTGTACAAGGTTACACTCAAGAATTTAGGAAAAGAGATTTGATTCTAGGAATTTCATTAGAATCACATGAGACTCTATTGAAGTACATAGGTGTTCTACACATCTACATGAGGCACACTATCCTCATGTTTAATCCCACTAGTATAGATGACGTATCCGTTCAGGCTACACATCTAGAAGCTAGAGGTAAGAATGGGAACCCAGAAGTTGGGGGATCATCCCAATCCACTGCAAACAAAAATAAGGAGAAAAGAAAACAAAAACGGAAAGAGACTAAGACAAACACTGTATAGAAGAGCAAGTCCTTATGCACTCATTTTAAGAAGGATGGGCATGATGATGAGCATTGCTGGATTTTGCACTCGAAATAGAGACCTAAGAAGTTCGAGGGCAAGAAGAAGAACACTGCTGCAATTATTCAGAAAGATTTGGGGTCAGAATCAGGAGATGAAACAACCATTGCAACCACCGGTATAAAAGGTAAAATTTTTGAAGCATCTACTAGTAATTCTGCACAATCTACTAATAATGAAGAAAAAGAGAGAAAAAGACATGAGCTTTTTCATATTCGAGTTATTTCCAATCATCAAAAGATTGATACTTTGTTTGATAATGGCTCACAAGTAAATTTAATTTCTGAAGCAATTGTAAAGAAGCTGGGATTACTGACTACACCTCACAAGAAGCCATATCCGTTAGGTTGATTATGTGATAAAGCACAACTACATGTGACTAGACAGTGTAAACTTAAGTTCTCTTTTGGGTCAGCATTTGTAGATGAGGTTGAGTTAGATATAGTTCCTTTCGATATATGTGGAATTGTTTTAGAAAGTCCTTACTTGCATGATAGAAAATCTATTTTCTATAGAAATGAGAACAAGTAATTACTCGTTAAATATGGAATCTAATATATTGTAAGAGCTCATAAGCTTAAGAATAATTATACTCTCATAAACTCGGGGTAGATGAAATGAATTGTAAATTCATGCAAACAATTTTTACTGATGGTTGTAAAGGAAAAGAAACCTAATAAAACCAATGTATTCGAGGGTTGCAATGCTAAACAACAAGTTGATTTAGAAAAAGTTGTTTTGGAATATGATATCTTGTTTCAAGAACCTAAAGGTCTGCCACCCAAAAAGGAAATAGTGCATGATATTAATTTGCAGCAAGATGCTCCATTGCCTATATCAGATAGTACAGGTTGTCCGCTTTAGAGAATGAGAAACTAAAGAAGAAGGTACATGAGTTGCTCGAGAAGGGTTTCATCAGACCTAGCACATCACAATGTGGGTCTCCAATTGTCTTGGTGAGAAATAAAGATGGCTTGTGGAGAATGTGCATTGATTACTGAGCATTGAATAAGATAACGATCAAAAATTGTTATCCCCTTCCTCGCATAGATGATCTATTAGACCAACTAAAAGAAGTTGTTTATTTTTCCATGTTAGACTTGCATAGTGGATATCATCTAGTCAGAGTTGCAGAGCAAGATACATGGAAGACTACTTTCAAAACAAAGAAGGGATTATATGAGTGGTTGGTTATGCCTTTTGGTTTAAATAATGCTCTTTCTACCTTCATGAGAATAATGAATGATGTACTCATACCTTTTCTTGATGATTTTGTTATTGTATATTTGGATGAAATTCTTATATTCAGCAAAACATGGGAAGAACATTTAAAGCATGTTAAGCTGACACTAGATGTTTTGAAAAGAGAAAAACTTTATGTTAAACTCTCAAAATGTGAATTTGTCAAAACATCTTTGAATTATTTGGGACATATAGTAGGGGGTAGTGAATTGAAGATAGATCCCTCTAAGGTTGCAGTCATTATAAACTGGCCTAAACCCAAATTTGCTATATAAGTTATAAGCTTCTTAGGAGCAGCACAGTATCGAAGAAAGTTTATTTCTAACTTTTCCTTAATTGCAACTCCCTTACATGCTTTAACGGGATTGAACAAGGTGTTTTAGTGGGGAGGCAAATAGTAGAAAGCCTTCGACACCTTGAAAGAAAATATTAGTACAACATTGGTACTAGCACTGCCCGGCCTTCAAATACCATTTGAGATTCAAACGGATGCCAGTGACTATGCCATGGGAGCAATGCTGATGCAGTAGGGTAAACCCATATGTTATCATTCTGAGACATTTAATTCTACAATAGTTAACTATCCCACAAATGATAAAGAATTGTATGCATTAGTACAGAGTGTGAAAAAGTGGAAACATTATTTAATGGGCAAAGAGGCAGTTATACATACTGATCATCAACCACTCCAATATCTACACTCCCAAACTAAGTTGCAGCAATAAAGACACCTTAGATGGATGGGTTTTCTACAACAATTTCATTTAGTCATCAGATATAAAAAGGGCATACACAATAAAGTTGCAGATATGTTGTTTAGACCAATTATAAATGCATTCACTATACTTAAGCATAATTCAGTATTGCATGAGAGCTACATTGAACAATATGCTCAAGATATAGATTTTAAAGATGTATATGCAACTTTAAGTCAAGGAAAATGAGTAGAAGAATTGGATTATCATGTTAAGGACCGACTCTTGTATCATTTTGGGAAGCTATGCATTCCCCAAACTGAAAGAGTAAAGATAATTCAAGAAGCACACACTTCTCTAATATCAGGTCACTTTCGTGTAAGTAAAACAGTTGCATAGCTACAAAGATTTTTTTATTGGCCAAAAATGAAAGAGATAGTTTCTAGATATGTAAGAGAGTGTACGATGTGTGCTAAAAGCAAGCCCACTAATAGAAAGCTAGGTTTGTACACTCCACTACTAGTTCCTTCTCATCCTTAAGAAAGTGTTTCCATGGACTTTGTTGGAGGGCTGCCTAAATCTAGGAAAGGTCATGACTATTTATATGTTGTTGTGGATAGGTTCAACAAAATGTGTATTTTGATACCTTGTAAAAAAAAAAAATTACAGTTGAAAAAACAACAAAGTTGTTCTTTTAACATGTATGGGTTCATTTTGGATTACCCACTTCCATTGTATCTGATTGAGATTCCTGACTTGTTGGGAAGTTTTGGTCGAGTCTGTGGGAACTGATGGACACAAAACTGAAGAAAAGCACAACCTTTCATCCACAAATAGATGGCCAAATAGAAGTGGTCAATAGGATAGTGATCTAGTTGCTCAGAGGTTATTGCAACAAGCATCCCAAACTTTGGGATGAATATTTATGTTACGTGCAACATGCTTACAACCGAGCTAAACATTCTTCTACATAGAGATCTCATTTTGAGACTTGTTTTGGTTTCACACTAAGGTGTCCCTTCAATTTTGTCTTTGGTAAAGACATAGAAGTTGATGGACACAGTGATGTGGACAAGGCAACCAAGTTCATTGAACAAATCCAAGAGATTCACCATGCAGTACAGGAACAACTGGAAAAGAGCCAAGCCAAGTACAAGGCAAGGCATGACAAGCATTGGATGGAGCATAGTTTCCAAGTTAGTGACCAATTCTGGCTGTATATTAGCAAAGACAGAATGTAAGATGAAGGTAAAAAGCTAAATCCAATAAGGTATGGACCTTTCAAGATACTTGAGAAAATTGGTGAGAATGCTTTTCACTTTGATCTACCAGCTTACATGCACATCTACTCAGTTGTTAATGCAGACAGCTTGAAACTTTTTGAACCTTCATTAATTGAAGATCCAGAAGAATAGAGTCAATTGCCTTCTGTTGATGATCTGTTACCTGAATATCTTAATGAATTGTAGGAAGATACAGTTCTGGACAGGAAGGTAAGAAATACACGCAGAGGTGACGTTGAGTGCCTCAAGATCAGACTTAAAGGTTCAAAGCCAAGTAGTGCAAAATGGATAGAAATTGAGCAAGCAAGGAAGCAATACCCTCACTTAATTGATGCTTAAAAGAAAACCAAATTTTGGTGGTCCAAAAGCTTTTTCAGTGGGAAGGCCGTGATCCGAAATGGATCCTTAAACACTCTTAAAGTTTCCTCAAGTCTGTAAAAACTCATGCCGAAGTTTCAAAGCCTTATGGATGTCGCGCTTATCATAAATAACCTCTAAATAATGGAAATTTGTGATCAACATGGAGCAACGAGGACCCTCGGTCAAAGCGCGCGAACCATTGGCCCATAGTAACTGTGCGTTGGCACAAATTGACAAATGAGAGATCAAATCCAGAAGCAGGGGTAGTTTCTGATACGCGATTAGCGCTAAAACACTAATCACGTATTGCAGGGTGTCCCCCTGAGTGAAGGAAAGCCACTGAGCACTCGATCCCGAGAAAATCATAAAACCATACAGAAATCGCCGATTCCATCAGAAGGCGGGTCCCACACTAAAACCGAAAAGATATTGGAAAGGCTTCAAGTGGTAAGCAGGTTCGACTAAGTCCCGCCCGATGCCATACACTGGGTGACACATGTCCAATCGATGAGAGACAAAACCTCTAACATCGAACGGGTAAAAATCATGCTACTTACCCACCCAATATGGATGGAGACAGTAGGATTTGGAGGCTCCAAATCAATGATAGAGAAATGATCCGACAGATGACCAGATTCGATAGGGAAATAGGCTGAGTCACATAAGATTTGAGGTCCAGCATGACTGATGAGTTGGTAGAGGAATCATTTTCATGGTGAAACTTGGAGCAACGGAAATAACGACTGTTCAAAGAGAACTCACACTCAATTCATGAGAAAACAAGTGGCCACCTCCCTGTGAAGTGTTACATAGTGATGATGACACAGAGCAGGGGAATTCAAGCAGACAGAGGCAAGAGATTCCGAGAGCTGGGAAGTAGAAACAAACAATCAGGAAGAGGATTGGCTTTAAGTCATGAACTGATAGAGAGTAAGAGGCAGAGGCAAAGAGAGAGAAGCAGAAATCCAAGAGGCAAGAAAGAAGTGAATTGCAGAGAATAGAGAAGCCGAGCTAACTTGCAGAACAAAGGCAACATCGCGCCAAATAGAGATAGAGAGAGTCCGAGAGCCTGTGAACTCTAGAGAAGGCTTGAGAGGCTCAAGAAAACTCTTCTATGTATACGTGCCAGGTATTGAGTACAATATTGGACTGATACCACTGAGACTAGTTGAGGTCGAGATTCAGTAAGGGGAGTCTGTGTACTTTAGAGACTTGGGGGATCCATGTACAATCCTATTGATCATCATCTTTTAATTGAGACTCAAATTGAGCTCATTATTGTAAAAGCTTTGCTTTTTAAGACACAATAGAAAGCCACCACTGAAGACTGGACTAGGAGACGTAGCCCTGGAGGATTGGGTGAACTCCTTATAAAACTTGTTGTGTTTATGTGTTCGCTTACTGTGTTTCTCTCACTGCTTCATTGTTTGTGTATTTCACAATCTAATCAATCTGTTGCATAAAATAACATAGGCAAACCTAAGCACTTGAGTTTGTAGTACCATCATTAATTCTCTGAGGTCATTTACGGGTGGTTTCCGATCAACAGGCTTGCTCACTTGTAGCTTCTTGCTTCAAACACCAAGGATGTTTTGAATTCTGTGAACTAGTGGAAAGAGTTTAGTTTCACCATGAGTTGGCCAGACTTTTTGTGGCTCATTTACATAACCATGAGGTGATACTTTCCCGAGTAACCTTGAAAATATCACTAGCTCTCATTTCAGAGGTCACTAGAATCCCTAATGTTGGTGAAAAATGGTACAAGGGTCAGGACCTTGATGAGACTTACTATGAGCCTTACATTAAGCCTCAGTACAGAAACCAGGTGAAGAGGCTTTTCCCCTTTAAATTTTTGGAGAATAGGTATGTTCCTTTGATGAGGATTATCATCAAATATTTCACTTGTGAAGATAGATTCTCCAGGTTGTATGCTTACCATATCAGACTCCTCATGCACTTCACTAGGGTAAAGATGATGAATCTCCAATATTTATTGTTTTAGAAATATTGATAAAATCACTTACATTGTGCAGAAGAAACCATACCCTCAACAGTTGAACAACATTTATCATTACTCTTTGATCAAAATCATTGTTCTTCACCATCTTAGTCTTCTTAACGTTTCTTGGGAGACTTTCATTGCTCATGAGATGTTCAAAGGTCCTCAGATCCCTTTACCAGTGCATCAAGAAGAAGGTGGGTCTTCTAGCCATGTGGAAACAAGGAAAGATGTCAAGAAAACCAAAATTCCTGAGGTGCCAGTGTACTTAACATATCAGAGAGACATAAGGAGACTTTTTGTGGCTATTAGGAAAGTGTTTGCTCCACAAGGTGTGGAAGGGGCCTTGCCTTCATCATCAGTCCACAGGCAATTGTTATCTCCACAAGGTGTGGAAGGGGCTTTTCCTTCTACATCGACAAAACAGGTACAGGTTGAGAAATTGACCAAAGACAAGGAAAAAGTGTAGGAGGAAGATCTTGGCGATGACGAGGAAAGAGATTTTGACCTGATTGAGCATGAGGAGCCACAACAACACCCTACTCATCATGGAATTGGCATCATTGACTTGGAGGGTCGGGATGAAAAAACCATCAAAGAAATCATCATTCAAGAAAGGCAAGCTCAAATGCAAGCTTTGGCAGACAACTTAGAGAGAGCCAAGTTCATCATCAAATATTTAGAACAAGAAAACAAACAATTGAGTGACAAGCAAGTCCTCATGGAGCTGCAAATGATCAAAGCAAACAAGCAAATGGCTAAAGAGGATCATGTCACATTTACTCCTATTGAACAAGAGATTGAAAATGATAGGGAAACTTGGCTTGAGAGGGTCAGCATACGTCTTTAAGGATAACTGAGAAGGCCAACAGGGATAAGAAAATGCTTCGACACATGGCCTGCCATTACATGACCCACAACCAAATTTGTAATATGAGGATGAGGAAGTTAAAGGCTAGGATAAGGAGAGCTTTGGAAAGAAAAAAGGAGAAACATAGGTTGAAGATGTTGGCTAAAGCCTCCCTAGCCCATTAAAGAAATTGATGGTGGTGTTCCATGCCAAATTTGGGCAAATTTTGAGAAGTTTTTGCATTTTTGAAAATTTGAAATTTATAACACATAAATTTTGCCCAAAGCATTGCGATTTTTCCTGGAGCATCATATGGAGAAACGATTGGCATTTTTGGATTTAGGATGATTAGGACATGCACCTTCGAAAGTTTCAGAATTTTTTGAGAAAATATGGGTCACCAAAAGGTCCAAAAACTACCAAAAAATGACCTCTCTGCCTCTTTTTGGACACACAAAATCAATCTTGTGAGATTCACATTTTGAGGGGGGAAATGACCTCCAAATTCAAACATTCCAGGCATTCCAAAAATGGGACTTGAATACCTTTCCATTGAGCTATCATGGGCTCAATTTGGCTAAGGGGAAGGCCTCCAAAGTTAGGTGGAAATTGGCGTTGTGCTTAGGACCAGTGGCGCTGCACTTTTGACCATTTTGCTCAGAAAATCAAAATTCGCTTGTTTTGACTGTGAATTTGATTTCTCTCTCCTCATGGATGATTTCACTGATGTAATTGATGACATGGCATGTAAATGTAATAGTAAAATAGTATTATACGTAAATTCATTAGTTAGAGGTGGTTTTGAGGCAAATGAATCAGTTTCCCTACTTTGAGAGGCAAGTTGTTTGACTGCCTATATTCCTGGTCATTGTTTAGAAATGGTTGAAACAACTCCTCTTCTCATAGTTTCGACACCTGATGGTTAGGATGAGGGATTCCAATGTCTATATTATGTATTTTCTTTCTCATTTTCAAGGGTTGGATTCAGCTGGATGCTCATGTACTGAACACTTATCATTTTGTAGGAGTTTTGGCAAGAAGCTAAGAAAGTTGCAACTATTTTTATGGGATTCTTGTGGTATGGCCTTTAGCATGTGTTTCTTCTTCTATCAATTTGTTCTCATGTTACTTATGTATGCCTCTTTCATGTAATCTCTTATGATTGGTTGTTTTCAAGTTAGATAGGTGGAATACATTAGGTTTTATTGTTATACCTTGGGAAAACACTAGTAGTTTATCTTTTCATCTAGTTAGGAAGGATCCTTGACTTTCTCAAGCCCTTCTTAGCTCCTCACTAGTCTAGCATTTCACCCCATCAAGCTTTAAGGTGCTAAAGATCATACTTACCTTGCCCCATAGAATCCCCTATGATTTTACCTTAGTTTCCCAGACCCAAAATTGCCCAGCTCCTCCTGATCTGGAAAAAGCACCAACAAAATCAATAAAAACCCTTGAGATACTATACCTAGCATAAAATATTGTTCTTGATCCAGTCATCTTGACTGAGATTCATAAGGAGAGAGCCCTCTCCTGACCTAGCAGGGCTAGCTACCAAGTTAAGCTTGGTTTGTGGTTAACCTAGAATTGCCTCCCTTCAGCCTGAGGTCAATTTAGGCTCTGACATAGTGTCAAATCTACTGGGGAAGAAAGACTAATCACCCCGGTAATATCTATCAATCAAATTCTTTAACTTCTGATGATGAGTTTTAGAATTTTCTAGGCTAAAATAGAAAGTTGTAAAGAAAAATAAAAATTCTGAAATCTGAACACACTGGCTTCGAGAAGGTACACAAGGTCAAATCCTAATCTGAATCCTCCTCCTGTATTTGAAAATCCTAATCTCATTCTGTGAATACTCAGAAAAGAAAGTTCACTAAGCCTTAGACCTATTTTCAGATCCCATTCTTGTCCTATTCAATGGTTGTTTGTTGAAGATCTTCCTTTTGGCGAGTATTTTGATCTTTCTTTGTTTGAAACCAAATCTGAAATTTCACTTGATAATATAGTTCTAAATCCAAAATTTGTTGCAAATATTGAAAAGGAAAGGGAAAAAAGATCAATTGACAAATATATCTTAAATTCTCTTCAATCATCCATCATAGCTACCAATATCCTTGAGTATTTAGAATCGGCATCCGCTACTCTCGATTCATCAGTATTCCCATCAAGTTCCTAAGTTCATTCTCAACCTCAGTTTACACCTACCCTTCCCCTTCAACCTATCATATCTGATAAAAAACCTATCACCCCTACTCCCCCATCAAATCCTCCATCAACCACTCCATTAAACCCTAGTATTCCAACCGTTGTTTCAAATCCACCTGGAGTCATGGCTACCCAATATTCACCCCTCGTTCTACCTCAGAATTTGGATGATATGCCTGCTAATTACCAAAGTAAAATACCTCTTTTTAATGCCACTCAAACCATTACAACGCAGCAACATGTTGAAAAAATGAATGACTTATTTGACCTTCATGAGGTAGATGCAGAAAATGTGACTATGAGTTTATTTGTGCAAATTTTTGGAGGCGAGGTTCGTAAATGGTTCTGAGATTTACCAACAACCTCTATCAACACTTTGTCAGTTCTGCATAGACAATTCCTCGACTGATGGGAGGTAAAGAAGAACCCACTCCAAATTTTATCTGAGTATGAAAATATCAAAAGGAATGTGGGTGAAAGTGTGCAAGATTACTATGTAAGGTTCAATGCAGTTTATAATGCTATTCTGTCTGACATTAAACCACCAATGGGGTTAGCATTGCTCAAATTTCCATACGGTTTTGATGTTGATATGGCATATCAGGTACAAGAAAGAGATCCTACCACACTTGAATATATGTAGAAGAATGTTGTAAGTGTAGAAGAAAATCTATTGGCCAAAAGAGCGAGAATGAAATCTAAAAAGAAGGTGACTATAAAGGAAGAAGCATCTACCTCAGATGTTAAGGGAAAAACTTTGTTCTGGAAAATTGAGAAAATGTTTGACTAGTTCACGATTGCAGATAAACATAAAACACCAATCAAGAATCAAAACTTCAAAGGATAGTAACAACCCCAATTCAGGATTAAACAAAGGGAGTAAAAGGCACAAGATCAGTCAGCACAACAGCAACATGTCAGAACTCCTTTGCAGCAAAACTATGTGCATGGTATAGAGGATGAAGATGATGATGATCCAGTGGTTGAGGCAAATCATTTCTTTACTGCTGATGATTTGCCCATTTTTCTGATGGAAGATGAAGAATATTCGGAGGTTTCAGATACCCAAAGGGATGAAGATTACATACTAGAAAATGAGGTAGTTTTGGAGGATGAATCAAATGATTATCAACAAGGATATATGAATGCATTGAAAACACAATAGAAGAAATATTCATTGAGAAGCAGGGATGTACCAGCAAGTCCAATTCAAAAGAGAAAGGAAGCAAAATCCAAAAATGACTCCACAAACATTCAGAAGAAAGGGAAAGAGCCTGCTGATTCGACTTCTAGCAAAGGACCATCAGTAAATAGTGTTGCAAACGATAAGAACAACCAGCAAAGTGCAGCAAAAGAAAGAGAAAAAAAGAAGGACATTCCTGTCAAATAGGTAGAGAGAGTTTTAGCTTTTAGTTTAGAAAATGAAATTGCTAAATTAAAAGTTTCAATTCCTTTGACTAAGTTGATTAAGAACAACGGCTATAAACACCAAGTGTCTGAAATTTTGCATATAGATCCTTTATCTGATATGGTCAATGTAGAAGATGATCACCCTGAGATCGTTTTTGGCCTTGCCTTAGAAGGTCAATATGAGGATAGTGAAGTTCCTCCATTCTATATTAGCCTTAGACTACACGTATATGTTCTCCATAATGCCATGGTCGACTTCGGAGCTTTCCATAATCTAATGCCAAAAGCCATTATGGAGAAACTGGGCCTTGACATTACTCGAAAATATCATGACCTATACTCTTTTGATCCCAGTAGGGTCCATTATATTGGTCTTATCAAAGACTTGGTGGTATCTTTAGACCAAATTCCAACCAAGAATGTTCTGATGGATGTGGTTGTTGTGGACATTCCACCACAGTTTGGTATGCTTTTGTCTAGATCATGGGGTGAAAAACTTAAAGGAACTTGACAACTTGATTTCTCTTATGCTACCATTCTCGTGTTTGGCCAATTGACAAACTATACAGGGAGAAGGAAATGAAATACATGATTACTAGCAAAGAGAAACCACTCAATCATCCAATTAATGCTATACATACAGATTTAGAATCATGTGTATTATATTCAGATAGTGGTTTGAATGATGTTGATAATCAATTAGTTGAAGTAGAAGATGTTTCGAAGATTTTAGAAAATTTTAGAGAAGCCATTGATCAAGAAAGACAAAAAATAGCAAGCTCTTCTGAGTAGCCTACATACCGGCAGCAACAAAAAGATAGTGAACAATAGAAAAATGAAGAAATCGGTCAAATTAAGAAAGAGAAGGAAACAAAATTTCAGCATCTAGAAGAAGAGGCAGGTCTTTGGAGCATGGATTTTGATGGAGCCGTGGATAAGGATGGTGTTGGCATAGGAATTTGTATTCGGAGCCCTACTTTATAGCCTGATAAGGTTCCTAGTAATGCATCCCAGGTGCATACGTTCCATTCCCCCTACTTTCTATTTTTGTTGTTAATTTCTATCTGTTAAAACTACGAGTAATTCTTTTCATATTTCTAAACCGCCCACTAGAAAAAGGAGGCCAAAAAAAATTACCATGGAGAATATTTACAATTACATTGAATTTGTAGAAAAGAAAAGAGAAGAGAGAAAAGGGCCACGTAAACAAGAATTATACACAATGCACGATTACACTAAATCTGTACAAAAGTGAAGAGAAAAGAGAGAAGGGAAACTTAAACAAAAATTATACATAATGCTCGTAGAGCATAAGCTCAAATTATTTACAATGTTTAACAAAACTATAAAAATTTAGAAAATAAAAAGATAACTCTTGCAACTAAACTCCAAGGAGTGGAAGATAGGATGTAATAAATTGAGCACAAAAAACAATCAATGGTTGAAAAAATTGCACTGTGAGAGATAAGAGTAAAGAACTAAAAGAAAAACTAAATAATAATTCATCTATAAGCAGCAGAGAGAATAAATTTGATATCAACCCCATAAAAGTGGAAATGAACAAACTAATTTAACTAAATCTGTGAGTTCCATGAGAGAGCCATGATGTTAGCCTCACTCTCTTAAAAATCAATAACAAATCTAATTATTAAATTAAACAAATAAATTCATGAGAATTCCTCAAACAAAGGAGTCTAGTTTGGATGAGAGATTCACTCCAACTAGCTCTCCTAAATTAGTGTGTAAGTTGAGAAATTGTCTCAACCAAGTGAGTCTAAGATAGGCGCACTATCTTAAGACCACTTACTCATGTATTTAAATGTATTATTAAATTTTTTAAATAATATGAATTACATGAGCATGAGAGACCACACGATGGCTTTCTGTTTTTTCCGCCAGTTTAATTTCTGTGTGTTAATTTGTAGTGCATATGGTTATATGGCTTTGTGATTCTTCTTCATGTGGTATCAAATCTTGAATGCTAATTGGTAAAACCATCATGTCATTGTGAAGGTAGTGTTAAGGATGTGTGAGATATTCGAACTCTCGCGGATAGCTTCTTGCCTAAGTGATCCTTACTACTGAAAGAGCCGTGGACTGTTGCGACCAGCATGGATGCATTGAGTTGTTAATCAATTGGAAAGAAATCATGTACAACCTGTGAGGGTTCCATTGGATTTTTCCTATGGCTCTACTTGGAGGTTAGTTCCGAAAGAGAGGCATCGTGGCTCATCAAGGTTGCATAAATCTCATACGCTCAATGCAACAGTAACAGTTTATTGTTGCAACAAGGGTTGATAATGGTTAATTCTAGGATTGCATTGATGAATCTGGTTGGATACAAGACATTCATTTGATTTAGCTGTTATCAAGGACACCCTCAAATTTGAATCGGTTAGTGAGACGGATGCAGATTGAGACCATCCATTGTTGCATGTTTATAGCTCGGTGTTTCTTTCGAAGAGTGAGACATGCGCGACTAGATGTGTATTATAAAACTCTGTCAATGGTATCATTTATAAAATCCTTCTCGCAAATTGTTACTCCTACAAGTTCTTTCACCACCTCTGTCATCATGTAGCTTGCTACCTTCAAAGAACTATTGGTGGCCAAACAACAATTGGTGTGACCAATGTATTTTCCAACTCCTCAACAGTAAACTCCACCTTTATGTTTAAAATTGGTCGAAAGACATGAAAGAAGCTGAGAATCGAAGCCAAATCCCACATGTTTCGAAGGAGCCATTGGGCTTCGGGGTAGGAGGAGGATGAGTCGTTAAAATAGTGACAAAATCTCGATCTTCATTTCCACTGCTATTCGTACAGGGGGCAGAGTGCTCGATGGCTAGATCAAGAGGTGCTAGCTAGGCTGGAGTCCACGCAATGCACACACATGCTGGGCGGCGTTTTCTATTTTCTCCATGTTCCTAATTGAAGCGGCTTCCTCCTCTTTCCACCATTATTATCTATCAAATTGGATGTGCGATTTTTCAAGAATACAAGGGATATGTGTTGGAAGAGATTCCAAGAGTCACCATCTACTACAACATTACATGAACAAGGTGGATCATGAAAGATTGGAGCCTGCATGAAGAAATAGCTACCTGGAAATCGCTGCCATTGCTAAAAGAGAGTGTGCTTGTTGCAAATCTCGTTGGTCCTCTAAATTTCAAAGAATCGATTCTATAACTTTTAGGAGTCAAAATATTATGAATTATTGTTTCAACTAGTGGAAACTATGCTTGAAAGATCCTCACCAATAACATTCGAGTCATTGGCTCTTAGTTTGGTCAAAAGCATCTAAGCCTTTAGCTACTAAATGAGCCTAGCATTTGCAGCTTCTACACCTTCTGAAACCTGCGTGGAGGAGGACTGGATTAAAGGTGTGCGTTTTTTTTAAAGGAAACTAGCACAAAATTTTAATTTTTGAAATCATTTCACTTGTATAAGTGACTTCATACACTTTATTTCACTTTTTAAAGTTACATCATAACATGATTTTTTATATAAAGTGATATCAAGCCTTTGGAGAAATAAGTTTTTTTTTTTTTTTTTTTTTTTTTTTTTTTTTTTTTTTTTTTTTTTTTAAATGAGTAAATTTTGGGAAATATAAGGAGTGACATAAGAAAGAGGATTAGTGCATAAGGTGCATTAAATTTTTTATTTTGGAGACATAAGGAGTATTTGTAATTTCTTATGTCATGGAGTCATAAGTGCTTTTGTGGAATCATAAGGTGCATATTTTGTAATTTTGGAGTGATAAGTGAAGATTTTTAAAAGGGAAGCTCATTGTTGTATTTTGAAGAAAGCTTTTTAGTAGAGTGTACTTTTATTTTTGAAGACAAGGGGTTGTGTGAACGTGGCATTCTCATTGTTTGTGAAATTTCATTCACGATGTTGTGAAGGTGAAGGTTGATGTAATTCACTATTTAATAAAGAAACATTTTTTATGGTGTTTGTGTCTTAGATTTGCCCAACATTGAATAAGGGGATCTTAGGTACATGGTGTGTAATGAATGCACGTGCATGCCTTGTGTTTAGATTATCAAAACACTCTTTATTATGCTTAAACAAAACAACTATATGCACATAAGAAAGTTTACATATACAAGTCATTGATCAAGCTCTTGAAATCAAAGCTCCCATAATCAATTAAGTTCATAAGCACAAAGCGGCATCATTGACTTGATAAAAGTAATATTCTGCAACAATAGCTAATTCACACCATCAAGTTAAGGACACTACAAAATCAAGCATTTCAAGGCAAGACAGCATCATCAAAAATTTTTGTATCACTTGCAAATAAACATTTTTTAACTTAATTGTAAAGGTGCATTCTCGGTTGCAATGACACCCTAATTTTAATTGTTAAGATAAATACATTAATTCAAGTAAGTCTTCAACTTAGTCATCAAGATTGAACTTGTCATTTGTCCCTTGGGTGCATTTTCGACAGTGTTCGACACCCTTCCTTTTTTAAAATCAACAGATTCAGTGAGTACATTCAAGAAAGCACAAAGTTTCATTCAAACAATCAAAGCAAGCAAGCGTGTCATTCAAACAACCAAGCAAGTGAGTGTGTCATTCAAACAAACAAGAAAGCAAGTGTGTCAAAATCAAGTGCAAAAGTTCAACGCATGACATCTACAACAAGCGAGCCTGTATAAAGTTCATTAAAGCATTCATAACATTTCATTCAAGCAAAGCGATCATCATCAAGCGAGCGTACAATCAATAGTTCAAGAAAGTGTTTAAAAGCATCAGCAATTAACAACCAATACAAGTGAGCATGTCATTTCAGTGATCGACTCAAGTGAGCAATTTTTTCAAGCACAACTTCTATGACAAGCAAGCCTAACTTCAAAGTAAGCAAGGCAGCATGGAGACACACATTCAGTTGTCCCAAATTATTAACAATTTAATGTTATCATCAACTAGTGACATGGTGCACATTAGCAAAACCATTTTTTCTAACATTCAAGTGCATATTCAGCATGCACATGAAACGATTGAGTTCCTTCAACTGGAGTCACAACTGCAAAGAAATGAGTTGCAAGAGAAGCATGTTGCTTCCAATTCTTTGAAAAATCCAGAGACAGCTGATCATTCGACTTCATTCCTTCAACCAGCTTCAAGTATTGAAGTTGTTCCAGTTCAACTTTCTTCCAAACCCATCATCAAGCCATGGGAAGAAATTTAAAGTAATAGAAATCGACAGGGCTTAGGATATGTCAAAGATGATGCCAAATTGCATATCCCAGATTATTCAAAGCCCATTAAGTTTGTTAGTATAAGGCTTCCTGCACAAATCACATCAGTTATTTCTGAGAAAGTTATAGACAAACACACATGCATGCAAACTGAAGTTGTAGTCAAACCAAAATGCCTTCATTTTCAAAGAACCAGTCATTTGAAAGATCAGTGTTTTGATCTCCATCCTTGTCACCATTGTGGCAAGAAGAATCATTCATCAAAGAAATGTTGCAAACATGACCTGCCAGATTAAAGATCAATTATGCATGGATTTATCCTTAGGAATGGTCATCAACAGTAAAACGATTGTATAAGTTTTACAACAGTATTCACTCACACGTATTGTATCCAACCGTAAAAATGAAGATGGTACTCTTGTGGAGTTGAATGGGGGAGTACACCCACGAAAAACCCCTACACCTGAGGGGGGGTGTTCAGAAATAATTTGAAGAGGATTGTCTCTCCTTTCAGCTGACAAAGGGGAGAAAATGTCAATGAAATTGACAAGTGGTTGTCAGACTGAAAGTCTCGACAACATCAACGAAGCAGCTAGTGGGCATTCATCAAATTGTGTGAGTGGACACCAGATGTTGTTTTCAAGCAAAGGACAGTTGGATCCTTTTGTGGCTTGGCACATGATGGAGTTTTCAAGCGACATTCAGAGATGAATTAGTCATGTAGCTGACTCATGGTCTCTTCATATTGTAGTTTCTTCAACATCCAGCTTTGGCAGTGTTTCAGGAAAATGTTTTTTGAGGATCAACTTGAGAACTTGGAAGATGGTTCCTTGTTCATTTTGGATTTATAATTGAGGGGAGGAATATTAGCCTCACCCTCTTAAAAATCAATAATAAATCCAATAATTAAATTAAATAGATAAAATCATGAGAATTCCTCAAACTAAGGAGTCTAGTTTGGATGAGAGATTCTCTCCAACTAACTCTCCTAAATTAGTGCGTAAGTTGAGAAATTGTCTCAACCAAATCAGTCTAAGATAGACGCACTATCTTAAGACCATTTACTCATGTATTTAAATGTATTATTAAATTTTTTGAATAATATGAATTACATGAGAATGAGAGACCACATGATGGTTCTCTGCCTTTTCCGCCAATTTAATTTTTGTGTGCTAATTTGTTGTGCATATGGTTATATGGCTTTGTGATTCTTCTTCACATGAACCTTATAATTGTTTGCATAGAAGAGAAAAATGATGAGGACATGTTAGAAATAGTTTTAAAAAAACTCAGTCATAAAATCAAACAACTTATCTAACATAAGCAACAAGGGGGGTAAGACTTGAATTAGTTATTAATTTATCTTTCATTAATTTAATATATATTAAAAACCACTAGATTGAAGAACTTGTATATATATAATATATCTATATCTATATATATATAATATATATATATATATATATATATATATATATATATATAATATATATATATATAATTATATATATATATAATTATATAAAACCACATTTTAAATAAATGATATTTATTATATAATATTAAAAAATAAATAAATAAACAAATATGGCATCACTCTAGAGGTTCATCCTTGAGGATCTCATTTGGATCACAAACAAAATCACTCGGGGATGAACTCTCAGAGTGACATGGTAGTGGGAGGAGCACGAAGGGTATTAACATTATAACATTCCAAGTGGGAGATTTTTTTATGGGATTTTAAATATGCAATGGAGTTGGGGAGGACCCGCACTCCACTCACAGACCTCTACCCATTCCATCTTCCATCCTTCACCATATATACAACCACTTCAACCATGGGATTAAACCATGTAAACTTTCCCCTTTTTATTTATTTTTTATTATTTTTATTATTTCATTGTTACATCCACTTTATGGCTAGAAATCTCTTGTCTACAACATAGATACTCATCTTTATGGCATATAAACATCTCGAAGTCCCACATAGATACTCATTTGTACAACTTATGTGCATACTCATCTTTTTGGCATAGAAATCTCTAAGCATAGAAGCCTTCGTGGATCTTAATACATATATATTGTCTTTGTGGCTAGAAGTATCTTGTCTTTGGCATAGATACTCGTCTCTGTGGCATATAAAAATTGCGAAGTCCCACATCTATAAACACCTCTACTGTAATAGCAGAATTGTTCCAGACACAAAAATATTACTAATAATGAAAAGAAAAATAACGTAAAATCTGCAAGAGCTTACACATGATCACTCAACACTCTTGCAAGTGGAGAGAACTAAGCTTTAAATAAGCTACTGCCCTAAAATAATTTTTTTATGCATCACTTATTTCATTTAAAAGTGTTCATTTATATTTAATGCACTTGTAACAACACTCCTAACTATTTTCCTAAATTAGTTCTTAAGAAACAAAATCTTTCTAGATGTCATATCTTTTATAAAAAATAGATGTTCTAAGAAGACTCTTAAACTCTAAGTAATTAATCTAAGAAAAATCTAAATAATTAGATATTAATTTATGTACTTCGGATCATACATCTAACATTCCCCCCTTTGATCTAAAGGTACACTATAGCAGATACCAAGCTCTTCATTGAACTTAGTAAATTTGATCATGCCAAGTGGTTTTGTGAAAATAATTGAGATATTATCTTTTGAAGGACAATATAGCGGCTTGATGACATCCTTTGCAATGAATGTTCTGATGTATTGATACTTTGTGTCCTCATGCTTTTTTTTGGAATGGAAAACTATATTTTTGGCAAGCTTCATTCCTGATTGGATATCAATGAATAAAGATGTGGTGTCTCCTTGAGGAACCCCTAAATCCTGCAAAACTTTGTGCAACCAAAAAAATCTCACATGTTGCTTCCCATGCTAATATATATTCTTCCTCTTCCAAAGAAGTGGTCATTGTAACTTGCTTCTTGCAACTCCAAGAATCTGTAGTTGACCCCATGTTCATCAAATAACCTAATGTTGATGCCTGTTCATCAATACTTGTAGGAAAATATGCATCTGAATGTCCACCAAGTACAAATTTCTTATTCTTTTTGTAAAGAACACCAAATATTTCATCCCTTGGATATATCTAAGGACCCTTTTTGTTGCATTCTAGTGGCTTTCCCCTTGT
Source organism: Pinus taeda (assembly GCA_000404065.3). Taxonomy (NCBI): domain Eukaryota; kingdom Viridiplantae; phylum Streptophyta; class Pinopsida; order Pinales; family Pinaceae; genus Pinus; species Pinus taeda. The sequence continues at coordinate 23,751 of APFE030859392.1, forward strand.
TCATGCATAAAGCGCAAGAGAATACTAATTGTATAAGATATGTCTGCATGAGTGGTTGTCAGATAGATTGTGTTGCCAATAAACAATCTATAAGTTATAATTCTTACCAATCCTCCCCCTTCAAATTTTCAAAATTTTAAGTTTTATTCCATTGGAGTGAGAACATGCTTACAATCTTGCATTCCAAATCTTTTAATTAGTTCATATGCATACTTTCTTTGACTAATGAAAATATTGTTTGGATGTTGGAATACTTCAACTCCAAGATAGTAGTGAAGTAATCCCAAATAAATCATCTTAAATTCAGCTTGCAACTCCTTCTTTACTTGTATAAAATGATCATTATTGTTCCAAATAATGATCAAGTCATCCACATACATAACTAGAATCATCAAATTTTTACCTTGTTGGGGCACATATAAAGTATCATCATACTCACTTCACTTAAATCCAAACTTATGAAGGTACTCGTCCATTTTTTAATACAAAGCTTGTGGAGCTTGTTTCAATCCATATATATACTCGATTAGGTTGCATACTTTGTGTTCCTGCCCTTCAATCTCAAACCTGGAGGTTGAGTCATATATACTTCTTCTTGAAAGTCCCCATTGAGGAAGGCATATTTAATTGTATCCATCTTATGTACTTTCCATCCTTTTTGAACTACTAATCCAAGTGCTAATATGATGGTGAAAATATTTCCTCATAGTCGATTCCTTCTTGTTGTGTAAAACCCTTAGCAACAAGCCTTGATTGAACTTGTCAATCTATCCATATGGCTTATACTTAATTCTATAAACCCATCTTCATCCGATGGATTTCACATTTTTAGGACAATCAACAAGTTTCCAAGTGTTGTTTTTCATCACTACCTTATATTCTTAAACCATTTCTTTTTTCCATTCTATATGTTTTACCTCTTTGTATGTGGAGGGCTTAGTAAAATTATTTGTTATTAAGGAACAAATTTCTTCATTTCTTTGTGAACTTCTTGTTCATGGTTTTTTTTCATCTGGCATGAGATCTGTTGTAGCTTATATAGTTTTTAAGCTTATTATTCATTTTTATTGCAATTTGTGGTCTAAAAATTATTGCAGGGGTTCAACCTTAATGAGGCTCTCTTATCCGCAAAGTATAAAAGAAATGAAGCATTTAATTTATTATATATCAGAATCACAAAGGAAAAAATTGTTAAAGAATCAGCCCATGTGATCAAGTCAAATCACAATATAAATAGTTATATGGAGCGGTCCCATTATATATATATGTGCATATTGAAGTAAGAAAGAAACAAAGTAATATATCCGATTCACAAAAGAATCAAGTGTTAAAGGGTTAAAGCCTGACCTGAAATACTATAAGTTGTGTTTTATAAAGTTCGGTGGTTCAACAATGATATGTATGATTGGTTCCACTAGTAGTACCAATTGCAATTTGCGATCGCAGGCCAGACCCAAAACATATATACATTGGGTTATAAAGTCCCGTCGGGTCTGCCACACCGCAGGGCTATAGAGGTTGGCTCCATTGATTGTGATTACGATGGTCGGACCTGAAAACATATATATCATGTTTTATAAGTGTGTCGGGTCATTATATCACATAACATATTATACATATATATGGTTTCGCTGATTGCAATATGCAATCCAGACCCGATATAACATATATTATGTTTGATTCTCTCGTTGGGCCCACGATCATCGCATAATGTTTATGACTTATGCTAATTGCGATTTGTAATGGCGATCTGGACCTGATATTATATATACCATATTTTATATTTCCAGTGAGTCTGCTAATCGTAGCTTGTTAAGGTTTTGGGTTAATACCCCAATTGAAAGTACCGATTGTGATTGCAATAGGTTTCAGACCTGATGAATTATTAAATACAAATCTATGTATAATCAATTCCATAATGGTATTAAGGCATATTTTAAATGCGAATGGATGGATTCGATAGTTTATGCAACATACTTAATTCATTTTAAGTTCCGCAGTTACGAAAGGTTTGTGTTCATTTCACTTGGTAAAGGGATAAATCAATGTTAAATCTGAGTCCGAAGAAAAGGCAGATGGGCATGTTTTCTTTGTGTTTTGGCCAATATAAGAACACCTGATATATATGCAAGCCCCAATCTTCGCATAAGTCAAAGTTTAATGCAGCTAATTATGGTTGAAGCAAATTAACCATTATTAAGGTATATACAGAAGAACACAACAGCCGATTAACAGAGCCAGCGAACAGTTATCATCCTCTTCTGAATTTAGTTATGTTCCTGTTATTTCATGTTCTTTGAGGTGTCTTTTACCCTTTGTAAAATTATGTAATAGTTTTTAATTCATATAGTTAGAGAAGCAGTAAAATAGTTTGGGCAGTTTCAGAAATCAACAACTGTTCCACAGTGTATAAAAAGAGGAAAATTTACAAAGAAAGGTTTGGGTTGTTGGAATTTTGGAGAACTCGGAGACTAGGCCACTGTATTCCTCATATCATCATTGATTAATGAAAGAATCAGAAGTTTCCATGAGTTGTTGGGTATAATTTTGTAAGCTTCTCTATGATGTGTCATGTTATGTTTTCTTCTTTCAAGTATAGTAATGAAGTTGTAGGTCTTTATTTGCTTATTTAGATAAAGTTAAAATTCCTTAAGAGAGCGCTCCTATACTTGAAGTTTTCACCTTCCTTTCTAAGTTATATATAATAGTTTTTGTGAAAGACCAGCATATTATCTTTAACTTCTCCAAGATTCTTAGATAGTAGCTTTTGTGTTAAACATCATATTGTCTATGATTCAATTCTCAGCTTCATAATTCTTCTAGCTTACAGATAGTAGTTTCTATGAAAGATCAACATATTATCTTTAACTTCTCCTTCAAGCATTCTTCATTCATCATTTATATCAAGCAACAAATGGCATTCTGAGATGTTCTAGTCACACATGTATTAAGGGTTAAAGACCAATTTCTCCAAGTCCTTCATTTGAGGATACAACAAAGAAATACGTGATAGTAAAATAATATTTATTAATGTCTTTAGTGTGATTTTTCCATAGCCATGAATTTGGTTTCTTAAGGTACAACATTAATTGGCGTCGTTTCCGAGGAGAGAAGATAAGAACATTTTACCCTAGGTTTTCACTATTTTCCTCTGGTTGTTTAGTAAGGAGGGAATATTTGGCTATTTTGAATGAAAGAAATAAAATAAGAACACTTTCTCTTGGGTTCAGTAAGTTTGAAGTTGATTCTTGGGAGTGACAAGTTTCAGTAGTTGGTTGTACATTCACACCTGTGATTTTAACTTATCACATTAATTGGCAACTCCACTATATTTTGAAGTTTTCTTTTCTGGGCTTTAATGGCTCTCCCTGCATTCTTAGTCCATAGATTTGATCCATTTGATTTTACTAGGATCACTACCTATCCGCATGATATGCCTGCATTTTATGTCTGGAATGAGTATCTTCCAAAATTCAGTATGAAGGAATATAAAGATCTAGCTCAATGCCTATAAGAGTTTCATGAATGCATGGAGCAACAAAGCATCACTCATGAAGATGTGAAGATGAAGTTGTTTTTTTTTCTTTGGACCAAGAACCTAGGGTTTGGTTCAGGTCTCTACCTCATTCAAGCATTTCATCTTTGAAAGATTTCCATTCAGTATTCAATTCTTATTGTAGATCTTATTATCCACACAAGTTTCCTTTTGAAGGGTGTTGTGAGTATTATGATTTTAAAGAAACTTTAAAGGCTTAAGATAATCTTGTTGAAGAAATTTTTGATCTTGTTGATAATATATCAAGCATTCAGAGAAGTTATAGCCAGATTAACTATAAGAAAGTCTCTGAAAGAGAGGAACTATCAAATGTGATGGAGAGGGTTATAAAGAATTTCTTTCCAATAATCTCCCAAGCGAAGAATTGGGTGACTATGTTCTAAGTAGATCGAGCATCATTTTCTCAAAATGATGTGGAGAAGTTTATAAAGCATTTCACTGCAATAATCTCTCAGGGAAAGAGTTGGTTGACTCAGTTCCAAGCAAATCAGGAGAGCATTTAGATGGAGGAAAATTCAAACATGCATCGAGAATCTTTGCTCAGTAGTCGAGAAGAGGAAGAAACGATTAAGTTGCAAATAAATCCCCAGAGTTCCTAAGCCGAGAAGAGGAAGAAATGATTAAGTTGCAAATAAATCCCCAGAGTTCCTATTTTGTTAAATTTGATGATCCTCTTGTCTATAACGAAAATGTTTTAAATGAGGAACAAGATGAAGTTCTTCAAGTTCGTCGGTTGGGTGTTGAACCTATAGGAAGAAACCAGCAAGTGGAATATGTTGGACATCAATATATTTAGCCATCTATCATAGAAAAAGAGGCTTCTTATGTAAAAAGGAAGCTAATAAAGAAGTTGTATATCATTGCATTGAAGAACATAACGATGCCTATGGATCATAGGTAAACAGTCTATGTGAAGTTGATTATATGTCTTATAGTAATGTGAAAAAAAATTATTTTTCTTCCTAAGGTTAAAAATACAAATTATTTTCAATCAAAGCGTAGAGATGAAAAGTGGAGACATGAAAGTGACAGATTATTTTCTTAAAGATGTTGTTGATTGTTCTATTGAACATATTATCCCAACAGAAGGTTTAATCGAGTAGGAACCGTCATACATAGAGAAATTCTTTTTTGGAGCTAACCAAGAACATATTGGTTTTTATACTTTTGAAGATCATGTGGCAGACTACATGGAAGAATTTATCAGCAGTATACACATATCATTTTTTGGATATACTCTTAATTTTCGTTGTGAGCTGCTTTTATGCATAATTTACTTTTTTGTTCAAGATGAATTACATTTTCAAGATTCATTGGCAGAATGATTCTAGATTAAGCACTCAAATACTAACCTCATACCATTGGAATATTGACTTCACTTGATGGAGATCAATCATGTACATATGTAGGAACTTGTGCATAAATAAGCTCAAGCGTTGAGCATTTGGTTTCCAGTTGCAATTCTTCAGTTTAATCATTAGTTGACGAATAAAGGTGACTTTCCAAGTTGGAAATTGGTTTGTAGAGGCATCACACTTCAAGATTGTTAGGTTCTAGTTTGTCAAATTTTATGGTTTTCACAGTTTTGCAATCCGTGCCCATCTAAGGCTACTGATCTATGATTCTCAATATTTTTCTATCGAAGTACAATCATCTTATCACTATAGATATCGGCGCGGGATCACTTTATAAAATTTTCACACGGTTAAGCTTGGCGAAGCAATATATGACTCCATGCCCAATGGATAAGGCATTAATCTACGGTTCTTAGTGATTCTATGACAAAAGCACTATCCCCAGTTGGAGCCAAACGTT